>QFET01002642.1:0-51402 GCA_003316355.1 Tuber calosporum
GCTGGTCCCCCCTCGACCCCCTTCGACTCGACCTAGGTCTCTACCCAACCCTCAACCCCAACCTGCACAAGAAACAATTCAAGCCCCAGACCCTGACGTCAACTGCTATGACACAGTTGAAAAACAGTGTTATGGCAACCCTGCCGGATATGCATTCCGACACCAACACTCATACGAAGCCCAAGAGTACAGGGCAGGCAAATACCCTCCCCTAACTGAGTTCCGCTCACCACCCTCATCCTCCAACACCCGACCCATACACACCTAGTCCCGTCCGGCCAACAAGTCCTATGCTGCTGTTGCCGCAGGACCATCCCCTGCACCAAGCACCAAAGGCAAAGGGAAGAAGCCAACCACGCCGGCCCTAGTTGCTGCCTCCAACGACAGCATCCCTCAGTCTCGAGGTCCAGCACCATTGCCCTCTGCCGAGCGCAGATTCTTCGCCCCCCACTCCTCACCCACACCTCATGCAGATGCTGACCGTATGGCAATCACTGACCCCGACCTGATGGCAGCCATCCTGAGGCAGGCCAACAGCCCTTTCCCCCTGTCCTTTTTCGCACCTGTCAATCCTAAAGGATCTCTTACCCTCCTAGGCACTGACACACACATACCCTCTACTGCCTACTCACCCTACTATGAAGCCATGACTAACCATCTTAACCAAGCTTTTCCAGTAGGAAACAACCCGTATCCTCCTTTCCGCCTGGCCCCAAATGAGGTCCAATTAGCCATCCATAGCTTACCTACAGCCTACCTCGCTGAGGACCAGGCAGACCTCTTCCCTGCCCTCTCTGAGTCAGTTCGCAATGCAACTAACATCGTTATCAACTCAGCACGCTTCCTCCAAACTAACCCTGACATTCGCTCAACAAAGACCACTTCGTCTGTTGTGGTCACCGTGGCCCCTGAAAATGTAAACAGCCTTGGCTCCACCATTCATTTCTTCTACTGTCCGCACAAAGTCGAAAAGGCCCCCTCCTCTGGGAAGTATATGCAATGCCGGAAGTGCTGGCTTTATGGCCACCCCTCTCTAATGTGCAAAGCCCCCACCCCCACCTGTCCCCTGTGTGCTTTTGCACATACACGAGCGGCCCACCGCTGCCCCAATCCCACATGCCCTAAAGGCGGGAAGACTAAGTCCGTAGCTGGGTGTTGTCCCGCCTCCCCCCTCATATGCTCTAGTTGTGCAGGTCCCCATCCTGCCATAGACCGTTCCTGCCCATCCCGCCCCCTCCATCCGACTGCCGATGATGCCCACTCTGAGCCTCAGGGTATACAAGGACCGGATGATGTCATGGACCAGGATGCACACACCCTACCCGACCCACACAGGTCTCCCTCCTCCACCACTGCCGCCATGGATCTTACAACCCCCAGACAGCCAGTCCCACAAACTGGCGCTCCAGCTTACCCTCGCACCATATCTGTTGCTCCAGTCCCCACCTGGCTCTCCAGTGCTCCACTCCCGCATGGCCCATCGGGCTTTCCTCGCCAATGAGTCCTGCACTGGACCCACCCTCCCGGACGCAGACGCTAGGCACTACCCTTACCCTCATTCAACACAACTGCCTTGGGAGCTGGAATGTGTTTCTGTCCCTTTTCAATAGCCTTAAGGCTATGCCCACCCCTCCACATTTGATCGCCCTGCAGGATCCTCCGGTCTTTAAGGGGCGAATACCAATATTTTCCTCCTTTAAATCATTTTCCCCACCTACTACTAATGGCGCCAATCTTAGGGTGGCCGTTTATGCTCTCCTTGATTTCATGCAATTTTTGCACTACTAACGGTTTTCTTCGTCCGGTTTGACTTTATGGTAATTGATATTCACTCCCCTTTTAGCCTGTTTAATTCAGCTCATTGGGTCTTCCGCGTTTACAATGCCTATTCCACCACTGGGCGCTCATCCCACACCCGTACAATTAACCCATCTGTTATTGTCAGGAAACACACTTTCCCCACCCTCCTGCTTGGGGATTAGAACCTCCACCACCCTCTTTCCGACCCTTTAAGGGTCCTTTCTGATACTGAATTTAGTCTTTCTTCCCTATACTTTGACCTAGCCTCAGAGCTAGGCTACTCACTTATAAATAAACTAGGTGGATTCACTAGGTTCCCCTTCGATGGCTCATCCAGACCTGTAGTCTTAGACCTGGCCTTCGCAAATCCCTCCCTTGCCCCCTTTGATAGCTCATGGGGTGTCAGCCTCCCACGGACTGGCTCCGACCATGTCCCAATCACAATAGCCTGATCCACGCCCATCCTACGACAGCCTGACCCAACTCCTAACTGGGCTAAAATGGATTGGCACACACTCTCCCCTCTCATTAAGGGTCTATCGGTCAGTCCTCCCCCCCCTCTCCCTACCTCAGCCTCACTTAGTGCTTGGTTCGACCGCCAACTGTCACTATCACCTCCCTCCTGGCCCAGCACACACCAAACAAACGTCCTTGCTTCAGGTCAAAGCCAGGGTGGACAACTGAACTATCGCAGCTACGCCAAGCCTTCAACAGAGAGGCAAGAATATCACGCATGTCCCCCTCCACCACCCTCTCCGACAGCGCTCGTGCCTCCCGCCTTGCGTATTTCAAGGCCATTAAAAAGGCCTAGGGATCACACTGGAACTCTATCCACAACTCCTTGGACTCCAAATCGGTGTAGGCTGCCTGCAGGTTTGCTAGCGGGCACCACCCTGATTGGTTCCCCTCCTTTCCCAACGCCACGATACCCGTCGAAGTCAACACCTCCCTCCTGCATCACCTTTTTCCTTTCAAAGACCCGCAATCCTCGCCAATCATCCTGCGACCGTTTGCGGACTTCCTGCCACTTCAGAATCAGGAAGTCTCCCTCGCCCTCCGCAGGTCCTCCAACACCCCAGCTACTGGACCCGACCTGATCTCCTATGGCCTACGGAAAAGGATCAACAACCTCAACCCCACCTTCCTCAACTCCCTCCTAGGTCCCCTGCTGACCTATGGCTTCCACCCCTCCTCCCTTAAAAAAGCCAATGGCATTATCCTCTCCAAGCCTGGCAAATCTGATTACAACTGCCACTCCTCCTTCCGTGTCATTGTCCTCCTAGAAACTATTTCCTAGATTCTGGAAAGGATAATGGCAACCCGCCTTTCGCTAACGGCCCGTACCGTTGGCCTCATCCACCTAAACTAATGTGGCTCGCTCCCAGGCCTCAGCACCTTTGACGCATGTGCTGCCCTCACTCACGAGGTCCGCCTGCTGCAATGTGCAGGCCTCTAGACCTCTACCCTCTTCCTTGATATTAAGTGAGGCTTTGATAATATTTCCTCTACTTGTTTATCTTCCCTACTTCGGGCCAAGGGTGTATCTCCTTACATGGTTTCTTGGGTTCGTTCCTTTTTGACTGACCGCAAATGCCGCCTGATTTTTCAGGGCTCCCCTAATATTTTCCTGCCTGTTCAAGTGGGTGCCCCCCAGGGATCTCCTATCTCTCCTTTTTTATTTTTAATTTGTGTCTCCTCCTTGCACTTGTCTATCCCAAAGGGGATTTGTTTTGTTATGTTGATAATTTTCTGTCACTGTTGGGTCTGGGTCATACCGGAGGAACACACAGCTTCTTCAACACTACTACACCCGCCTCAGCAGAAAGGCCTCCCCACTTGGAGTCTCCTTCTCCAAGCCCAAAACGGAACTCATCCACTGGCGAACTCCAAGGGACCGTTCCTGCCCCTCACTGGCCCCAGTCTCTCTTGATGGGAGTCTCTTCCACACCTCTTCCATAGTCTGATGGCTAGGATACTGGTTCTCACCCTCGATGGAAACCTCCACCCACTTCCTCAAGAGGCTAGCTCTCGCTCAAGGGGCCTTCGGTCTCATCAGGCAACTCTCTCCTCCTTGCATTGGCATTGTCCCCTACCTGAACCGCAGACTGGCCATGGGCGTGCTGCTACCGATCCTCACCTAGGGACCTGACCTCCTCATCCCTGACGCTGCGATGATGGGTAAGTTCGAGGTCCTTTGTAGCAAGGTCCAACGATGAGTCACTAATTGCTTATCATCGACTCCCGTATCTATTCTTTCCTTTGAGGCTTGCCTCCCCCCTCTCAACCCGCTCCTCCCCCATCACCGCAGGATGGCCGCACTACGGTTGGCCTGCTCCCCTCGCGAGATAAACTAAGCCGCTGCCCAGCTGCCTCCATCATTTCCATCCTTCTCCAACTTTAGGGCAGGGGACTCCTCCCGCTACCTCCTACGTGGCCTCAGGGCCAACTACCTCACCCTCCGCTGGAACCAACCAAGGCCCATACCCGCCGTCCTCTCTCACCTCCCATTCGATGAAATGTGATTCCTCTTGGTCAAGGTGGCACCGGACAGGCTTAAACTCCTGCAGATAAACTCACACCTCCTACCGGGCACGGTTTTAGCCCCCCCTCCTCCGATCCCTGATGCTGTCTCTTACAAATTGCTGAAGGATTAGTGCAGAAAGGACCTCCTCGTAGATTGGATAATCCTGTTCCCTCCCCATTCTTACTACCAGTATAAGCTGTCCCTACGCCCACATACCTTCATGGGCCTCGACCGCTTCACAGCTGGACGAATCCACCAAATGCGCGCTGGCAAGAACTATCTTGTTGCACAACCCTCATGGAACGATGCCGATCGCTCTCCCACCTGCCCTTCGTGCAACTCAGAGGACGAAACCTTCGCGCATGCAATTCTCCATGGTCCCTCCAAGTCCCGAGAATGCCAGCTTTACCTTCCGAAGCTGTCTACAATGGACCAAGGTCCTCCACTTTGGACCGACCTGGTTATTATCCTTAGTCTTGCCTCATACATCCGCGCCACTCGCACGAACTTCCCGCCCACCATACCAGCGGTTTTTGCTACTGCTGCCTCCTCCTCCTCCAACTATGACTCAGACTGAGTGGTTTGACTTTCCTGCTATATCTTTCCTTTCGGTTATGATTTCCTTTGGTAACATTTCATTGTATACTTCTTGAATAGGTCGCCATTGCTGGGCGCGGTGACGGTATGGTCATCACTCCGGGAGACTTGTGCGGTTATTTCTTTTGTTTTGCACATTTGGAATTAATGTTTCGTTTATGCCATAGCTAGCGCTCCATGCATGTTCCTGTACGTTAATAGCGAATATATGAGATAATCAAAAAATAAAAACAATAAAAAAATCCCACAGTTAAGGGATCATCAAGCAACGGAGAAGAACCCCTAACAATATATTAAGTAATTAAGCCTTCGGTAACCTTATATCTTTTATAATACTTTTTATGGAGCTTTCCTGACAGTTCTCTGATTTTCTCTATACGAGCACGGGCTAGACCTTTTTCTAGTACTGAATTGGCTACCCCGTAACATCAACTGTCAGTAGGTCTCCTTCAGATACCAAAGCGATAGCTAGCTACCGCTTAGGCACTATTGTATTACCATTCATACTGGCTTGCACCTATTATATTTTTTCGCCTCAGTAGGTAATATCTGGTTCTCAGGATTGAGAACACTGTGTAGTAGTGATCACCCTTTCTTTTGCTTGATAACTAGTTAGAAGCTGGAGAGGCACGGATAGACTCCTATCTTTGATGCAACATTTATCATTACAGATAGAAGAAGTCAGACCAGTTAGTCTCGAAGGATATCCATAACTCCTAGCAGACAAGGGAATAACCCAAATACAGAACTACAATGAGAAGGTAATGATACACCTATAATGAGATGATGTTCCTACAATCAGGAGACCTTGATGCAGACTCAGAAGAGGACCTTACTACACAGCAAATTGTCCAAAGAGAAAGCTGAAGAACAAAGACAGGGCAGTAATCGAGACTAAGAACCAGAAGCATATTTGAAACAGTCTTTGCAATACTACCACACTCTGCAGTACCCACAAGAAGTGGCACACTACTGGGCTGACTTTCTCTCTCTCCAAGATTTTCTAAACTAATACGAGAACCTCAGGGAAATGGGAAAGAACCAGGAACTCCCAGAAACACGCATGGACTTCTGCCAGCTTCTAGGACGATGACTGACACTCCATAACAACCAAGAAAATCAAAGATCAAACTTCAACAATAATCCAAGTTCAGAAGAGAAGGCAAAGATCTACAACCAGAGAAAATCAAGCTCTGGTTTAGTGAGGTTAAGAAGTACTTATCCAAGTATGATATCCTTGATGACACTGAGGATGTAATAGACTACTATAGCGCTGGTACAGAAAAATGAGCACATAGTGCCTACTTCAATCTCATGGGTAAGTTTGAAGACAACCAAACCTACCTCCAAGAATTCAAGAATAGATTTAAGAACGTTTTTGAGGCATCAACCAATACCGATGACCTGTACCTTAAATAGCAGAAGATACAATAGTCCTTAGGAGGTAATCCAGCAAGAATTTCCAAGATTACTGGAGAACTAGAAGACCTAAGAGGAACCCTGCCTAAAGACTCTATACCAGACTATGGATAGGGGCAACCCTTTTTGGATACAATAGATCCTAGGCTCAGCAGAAATGTGGAACAAAAGATAAGAGACTCCAATATCAGGAATCAAGTGGTCCAATTTTCAGAAAGGTATGATGCAACAATATTCAAGACAGGAATTTATGGCAGTAG
The DNA here is from genome assembly GCA_003316355.1 of Tuber calosporum. Taxonomy (NCBI): domain Eukaryota; kingdom Fungi; phylum Ascomycota; class Pezizomycetes; order Pezizales; family Tuberaceae; genus Tuber; species Tuber calosporum. The sequence continues at coordinate 6,601 of QFET01002642.1, forward strand.
TGGCAGCTCCTCCAGCGCCTGTGGATATAAGGAAAACAAAGCTAAGGACCTTCCTCAACAAACAGCAACAATCCAGCACGAAAAGGTAAAGCTCTATTAAGAAAATTGACCCCTAATATGCATAAGAAGCCAAGCAAGCAGGAAATGTATTGAAGCAAGAGAGTAGGAGCCTATTAGTACAGTGGAGAAGCAGGACATATGGCAAAAGATTGTTCCAAGAGGGAGACAGAGTTCAACCATGTCTCAGTCATCCAAGACACCACCAATAGCAATAAAGAGCACTCTAAGGCAGAAAGTGAAGACACAGATGAGTTGGATGGAAGGAATACTATTATAACCAACAAGACTATAGTTGGCCCCTCCAAGAAAGTGGCAAGGCCATTCCAAGCTGTAGAATTTACAATGCTAGTCACCAAGAAACCCGCCAGGGTCCTATCAGATACTGAAACTATTGGTAAGTTAGTAACTAAATTGCTAATCATTTTGTCATAACAAACAATATCCCTTATACTAATGAGACAATCCCTACTTGGGGGAAATTGGCAGTCAAGGGATTCAGATCAAGCAGCAATCACAGCTGCATCACACACATCACAATTGGAAGCATGAAGGTACCCCAGGTATATATGAGCGTCACCTGAGTATCAGATTATAATATCCTACTTAGTATGAGTAACCTTTTACACTTTGGGGTAGTCATAGGCTGCAGGAAAAATACCCTCTACTTCCATGACCACAAAGTCAGAGTAAACTGCAATAAGAACACCATGCAGCCTCGCTCAGTGATGGCTAAACCCGAAGATATAATAGACTTCATTCAGATGTTCTCTCAGGTTTTTGTCAGAGGAATACCTGAAACTCTACCACTATTGTGGCACATTAACGGCAAGATGATGGTCAAGGTCCCAGAGCTTTATGTCAAGATGCCAACCTTCTAGACCCCAGATTAATTGATATCTAAGTTGAAGAAATAGATAGAGAAACAAATCAGAGCCGCGATACTCTACAGATCACAAACTTCATGAGGCACCATCTTGTGGTTTCAAGGGAAACCTCATGGCAGGATAAGACCAAATGTGGACTTTTACTACAGGAATGATAATACCAAGAAACACGAAACTCCTATTCCTAATCAGCAGCCCATACTTATTATTGTAGGCAGATCCAAATTCCAGAGCAAAATAGACCTCAGTGATGCCTACTTTCAGCCCAGGATAGGGCCTGCAAATGAGAAGTACAACTCCATTAAGCTACTATTTGGAGCCTTCGCTAGCAAAGTGATGGTGCAAGTCGATTTAAATGCGCTAAGAACTATTACCTATGGTCTTAGCCAGATATATGATCAGAAGAACTAGGAGTTCTTGTATGGGCTTACATTGATGATATCCTGATATATCGTGATATACACCAGGGTATATCAAGCTTATTAAAGCTGTTTGCCAGAAGCTGCAGAAAGCACAGCTATATGCCAACCTAATGAAGAGTGTTTTCTTTGTAGAAAAGCTTGATATCCTAGGACACCTTATCGATGATAAAGGAATTTACCCAGGACCAGAGAGGATCAAAAGCGTTAAGCACTGGACAAGACCTCAGAATATAAAGGAACTTTAGCGCTTTAGTGGGATGGTTAATTATATCTCACATTTCCTAGCACATAACACTACCATTACGGCACCACTCACAAAGCTTACCAGTATTGCTGAATGAATATGGACAAACTTGCAGGAAGCAGACTTTCAAGCTGTCAACAAGGTAGCGAAAAACCATCATTTTCTTAGAGCTATTGACTATAACAACCCAGAATCACTCTGGTTATTCACTGATGCATCTTCTATTGGCAGTGGCACTTGTATAGGCCAAGGACCCAACCAGATATACATTCAGACTGGCAGTATTCAATTCCAGGAAACTGTCTAATTCTCAGATTAACTACCCCACCTACCAACAGGAAGCACTTTCCATAGGTGAGCCTGTACAAGCCTTCGCCCACCTTTTGTGCCACATAAATTGCGCAATAGTCACCTACCATAGGAGTCTTTCCAAGCTTATGACAAAGAAGAATCTTAGTGCCGGCAGCAATGATAGATTATACATCTTAGCCCCTTTTATTTTAAAATAGGATACATGCTTTAAGTTGCAATTTTTGGGCAGACTATCTATCCAGACTTCATGAAACTGAATCAGGGCCTCAGGATAAAATACTACAGGACCCCACCTCAGAAAATTCAGATCTTCAGAACCACAACTCTAATCATATTCAAACTAACTAGGCTTCTTCCTCAGTATCTAGCCTATAGTTCGACAGCGAAATAGAAACTATTAGAGAATAATAACACTCTCAATCCCTCACTCCTTGCAAATCTATCTATCGCTCCTCTCCAGACCATCTAGCAAGCAATGGGATACTAGCAAATGTAGTCACTTACTCTCAAAAGTTCAAGAATAGTACTAGCAGTAATGATAGCAGCATCCATGTAGGTAACTCCTCTGGAGCCAAAGCCACCTTGAACATTCACTAGACTAGAGAGGAATAATGCCATTCTGCACTCAGTTGGACAGGGTGCTATAATGAGCAGCGCCTTACACAGAGAGACAGCAAAGAAGCTAATAGATATTTCTCTAATGACTCAGAGGGGTGAATGCAAGCAAGGAAAGAGAAAGAGAAAGCAATATCTGATACATGTATGGACAGTAACTCACCTTCATTGAATGTTAGCTAAAAGTTCCCACCCATAGTAGGAAACAAATATCACCAACTAGCGGATATGTTAACTCTAGTATCAACACCTGAGTGAGACCAGCTGCACCTGCCACAGGACAATGCCACTGTAATCCTGAAGCTTTTAGGAATTCAGCAGAGACTGATAAGGCCCAGAACTTCCTTGTTACCATCCACTCATCCATCATGCCGAAATACCATCCTGCTGTTTAAGATGATCTCCTGAATAACGTTCTCTTCCAGCGATTTCTGGATACTACAGATAAGCAACTCTATTCAACCAAGATAGTTCCCTCATAGCTGATAATACCAATGTCTATTCTAACATATATATCCCCAAGGGACCCTTAGCAAGTGAAGTATTCCTTCAAGATTTCATCCTTAAAATAGTACATGAAGGCCTATAACACTTCTCAGCTCACAATTCCTTCAATTAGGCCACTTGGTTCTTCCGGTTGCATCAGATATGCCAGGACTTCATAGCCTACTGCCACTCTTGTGATCAAGGTAAGATCAATATAGAGCCCTCTACATTTCCAGCAGGTAGATCTCTTGCCCTGCCAGCACCTGACGAAGCCTACCAAACTGTTGCTATCATTTTCTCTAGTCCATTCAATAAATCAAACAACTATACCACTAGCATGTTTATTATCGATCTCTTTACCTCTTACTCTCATCTTATACGACTTCAAAACTCTGCCACTACCAAAAATTTATTCAGCAAGCTCCAGCTAAGAATATTTGATGTTCATGGATAACCCCTAAGTGTAGTACTAGACCAAAACTCCTGTTTCACTCAAAGTTCAGGTTTCAGATGATGAAGTCAAAGAGAATCCAAGACTGGATGGCTACTCATTACCACCACCAAACCAACAGCCAGGAGGAGAGCCAGATTTAAACCCGTAAACAGATGATGAGGAACTTCTTCAATAAAAGACAGAACAAGTAGTACAATGCCCTCCTAGCAATAGCAGCAGCCATGAATGGCGCCCCCTATAGATCCTTAGGTATAATCCTATAACAAGCACTTTATGGACGTCCTTGGAAGCTTATCAATCCTGTTCTCAGATGTGCCAGCAAAGTCCCAGTAGTGGACAGATCTGCAATGCCCAGGAAACCACTAGGATGGGAGTTGATATGGCCATGAATGCATGCCATATTCTGGCAGAATGTGCAAGCAGATAAAAAGAGAAACCCCTATCAAAGACAATTCAAAATTTGCACCAGAGTTCATGCTAGAGGACGCCCTTACACCTCCGTCCAGGGACGGTTCAAGAAGCAAAGTCCTCAGTGGTGAAGACCCTTTATTAAGATACTATACTATTAGCTATCGTACAATTGGTAACCACATCTCTTTAGGGAGAACCAGTATTACTGGGTCGTCGAGAATTTCCTTGTATTAAACTGGTGTTGTTATCGGTCGTGGTGCTTATCTCAGCCATGAAGGGAGGAGTACTATTGCAATTAGTAGTACTAGGCGAAGATCCACTATTGCTCTTAGGCCTATGCCTTCGATGTATTGATAGCTAGACCCTATAGTTCCTATTGCACAACACCAATAGAGGATTGGGATGGTAAAGAGGTAAAGTATATGTATAGGAAAGAACTTAGATAGTTGCATGAAGAGTCCTAGTTACAGGCTACTTTTTTTTATTTTTATATTTTTTTATATTTTTTGTATTTCATGTATTACTTGTTAAGGTATAAGAACTCGCATGCATCGTGAGATATAGCTTAACGAAAACCTTAAATCCATTAGGAACAAACAAAGGAAAGAACACCTCCAAAGCTCCTAAAAGTGTCTCGCACAAGACACATCACCACATATACTTAACCAACTAAAGTAAACGAAAAAATCAAGACCCAAAGAGGCAAACTGCAACCAGAAAGGAAAGATACACCAACTACAGCACCACAAGCAAACCAAAGGAGTAGATAAAACGAGCTAAAGAGGCTGAGGCGGAGAGGCAGACAAAAGGAGGGGGGCCACGGAGGAGGCAGGGGAAGAGGTGAAAATTATAGGCGAAGGGGAGCGGCGCCCAGGTGCAGGTTTGAGCGGAGAGAAGGCAGTGCCGGCTTGGTGGATAAAGCGACCAAGGGTAAGAAGAAGGGTGAGAGAAGACCCCATGGGGGCCTCGGGCCCAATGTTGGCGATACCCTGGAGGAGGCTTGACCGTACAAGGAGTGTTGAGGTAAAGCGAAGGATAGCACAGCGGAAAGTCTCATCCTCATCTAGGCAGCGGTGGCAGAGGGTAGGGATGCCTGCAGAACACCGGGAGGGGTGGGCTGCATTATAGCTCTTGTGGGACCGCACCTGGTGGATACGCCTAGCAATGAAGCAATGAACTTCTCAAGGCACATGAAAGCATGAGGCGACACACACTTGGGAAAAAGATAGGAGTCCGGAGAGGGGACTGTTGCCAGCCCGACTCCATAGAGCTAATCATGAGCCTTCCAACATGGTACACGATAGGCCAAGGTCATAGCGGCAGCTGGAGAGAGAGGAGGAGGAAAGGAAAGAAGATCTGTCCTAATCAGAGGTGATGGGGAGAGCGAGCCCTAGAGTGGAAGCGCTAGCTGAACTAAGGCATCGGTGGGAAGGTGTGTGGATACAGGCAGGGAGGTTGCGTGAGTTCGCCAACTCAGAGCCAATAATAGTGGGCTGCAGGGGCCGGTAGAGATTGCAGAAAGAAGCTGGCACACGGAAGTGGAGTAGGGAGGGGAAGTCTGGTAGGTGATGAGCAGAAGCAAGGCTGGCAGAGAGAGGATAGCATATTAGTCCAAGGGCAGCCACCTGGCAGCGGTGCCTAGCCAATCAAGCAACAGGTGGAAGACAAGCCTGATCTGCGAGAAGCGGGGTTGGTGTGGACCGGGAGCAATTTGTAACCCAGCGCTGAACGGAGTACCAGAAAACCTCCAAGTGGTCCAACAGAGACCGAGAGGGAATTAAGAGGTCAGCACAAAAGGTGAGGATAGGAATCAAAAGAAAATCTGTTAGCCTGTAGTAAAGCTGAGGGGAGAGGCCTGCCCCTGGTGGGGAAAGACACTTAATGGTAGAAAAATCACCTGAGGCTAGGGAGAGGCGATGAGAGAATTGAGCGTGAGTTGAGGCGGAGGAGTTAAACTAGTAGCCAAGCCAACGGAGCTGAGACTAAGGGGAGAAGGGTAGTGAATCAATAGCAATAGGAGAAGTATCAAAATTCTCAGGCTGAAGCGGAGTCCTACCATGCATCGGCTCGGTCTTAGGGACAGAGAAGGAAACACTATGTCTAGAGGCCTGGCCCTTCAGCTGGGCGTAAATTAACTGCTGGGAGGGAACATTCCCACAATAGGAAGGAGAGGCTACAGTAATGGCGAAATCATCAACTTAGGAAAGAATAAGTCCTATAGGGAGTGAAAAATGCAAGGAAGACACATAAATAACAAATAACAAAGGGGACACTGGGGACCCTTGCGTGGTGCCCAAAGACACAGGGGAGTAGGTCCTCTCAGAACCTTGAAATAACAAGGAGCATGAGCAACCAGTAAGAAAAGACCTGTCCCAGGCCACAAGGTAGTAATAGACCACTTTCCGCTTAAGGGATTGGGCCAAGAAAGAACAATCAATGTTGTCGAGACCCCCCTTTGGTAACAAGAAACAGGGTAGAGACTTTTAGTCATAGGCGTTGAATGGAGCCGATAATCTGAATCAAGGAGGCACAGGCGTCAAAGGCGGAAAGACCAGAGAGTGAGCCACACTTGTTGGCACTTATCAGACCAACAGTACGAGGGATAGGTCAGAGGCTTGAGGCAATAACCCTTGGCAAAATATTTGACAGGGTCTTAAGGAGGACGATCATGCGAAAGGAGGAAGGGGAATTATTGGAGGCGTGGTCAGGCTTGTACAGGATAACCCCATTGGCCTTTTTATAGGGAGACGGGGTGAAAGCCAAACTGAAGGAGCGGACCAAGGAGTGAGGTAAGAATGAGGGGGTTAGTTGCATGTACATTCTTCCAGACAGAGTAGGGAATGGTATTAGGGCAAGGTGCAGAGGAGGATGCATAGTGAGCGAGGTTGGATACCACTTCCTCAGGTGTGAGGGGGGGGCAGTCCCCATAAAGACGAAGGATAGAAGGGAGGAAACTGGGTAGGCCGGGCAGGAAAAAAGTAGTCTAGGAGGGCCTAGTTCATACCTTATGGAGTATCGGCCCCTGGGAGGGTGGGGAACTCTGTGGTGGTGCGGCTCAGATGTAGCCTTTTCGTAGTCCAGATAGTACGGGGGGTGGTGGACAGGAGGAGAGCGTTCTAAAGCGCCATCTTCGCAGCATTTTTTGGTTTGAAGTACCCTTGCTTGGAGATTCGGGCTGCATCCTAGGCCAAATGCAGGAAGTGAGGGCACCTCGCCATTCAGGAAGCAGAGTTGCACTCCTTGTCCAGGATAGATAGCAATAGAGACCACCACGGCTTAGCCTAGAGGGAGGGGTAGGACACAGTGGTGTGTTTGTGGAGGAGAGGTGACATGCGGGAGGAAGGAGAGTCAAACTAGATACTCAAAGAGGAGGATGTAGGGAGGGAGGAGAGAGCGGGGACGTAGAATAACATGAGATGCTCCTCATGGGCAGGCCACTTGGTTAAACCCAAGTTAGGTGATGGGAGCGGTGGAATGACAGAGCGATGAGTAAAGGTAAGGGTGATGGGCATATGGTCAGAAATAGAAGAGGGGTGAAGGGTGTCGTAAAACTTAAAGTAGCTGGCAAGGCAAGGGGAATCCAAAGCCAAGTCAATGACCCTGGTGCGTGCAGAGCCCCCTAGGGGGAGGCAGGTGAAAACACAAGGTGTGTGCAATAGTGAAAAGCTGAGGTCAGAGGCCCTGTTGGCATAGAAGGAAGAGGCAGCCAACTCCTGGTAAGAGAACTCCCGCAAGGGGTTGGCAGTAGAGAGATGAATATTGAAATCTCCCAGCATGAGGACAGGGAAGTCCACAGAGGCAAATATAACTGAGGGGGGGACTGTACGGCGAGTTGAGGAAGGGGAACTCCATATACAGCAGGAGTTAAGAATAGAGAACCCGGTAAAGGAAAACCAAAACGTACTGGAGCAATGTACTAAATCTAAGCGTATGACGTGCCGCCTGTTAAAGAAGAGAGGAACGATTATGCTGGAATTTAACAAGGTGGCAGATACATAGAAGGTAACCATAGGGGAGCCTGAGGGGAGGCAGAGAGGATGAAAGGTTGTAAACCTATGGAATGCTGGAAGACGACCCCTATACACAGGGGGATCTTGCAGGCAAACCACAGAGGGGGAAAGGGACAAACCCACAATTGAATGAAATAAGGAAAGAAAACATATCTCAGCTCCCAGGGCTGTTTTATTAGAAAAAGGAAAGTAGAGAGTGCAAAGAGGGGGAGGGTAGGCAGAGCGGGCAAAAGGAATTGGGGGGCAGAGTCTGAGCTGTAGTGAGGGGACGCAGTAGGGAAGGGAGCCTCCGTTGGGGGGAGGCCACCCTGCTATAAGGGGACGCGCTTAGGCAGAGAAGTTATACATGAGGGAGGGGGAAGGTCGAGCTGGAGGATGGACCGGAGGGATCTGGAGGTCCTTCCAGCCGGTGGAGTCTCTGGGTCAAAGGGGGGGTCGAGGGATAGAGTGGCAGGTGGGGTAGTAGTCCAAATAGTAGCAGAGGCAGTGGGGGGCCCTTAGGGGGCACCATTATCCCCTGCAAGGTCCATGGCACCAGGAAGGGGAGGGACTGAGGGTGTAATAGGTAAGTGAAGGCAGGGGATGGTGGTGGTGGAAAAGGGCCATCATGGCAAACTTGGTGCCTAGCGGAGTGATCAGCGCAACAGATTGCAGACCTAGCGGGTGAGGAGAGGATACAGTTAAGGATGGGTGAGCGGTTCCCACCCTTGGGGCAGGAGGGGTTAGGACAGCGGTATTGTGCTCTAGTGTGGTGTAGAACACACAAGGGGCATACAGGATTATCCACCTTGCACTTGGGACTAACATGGCCAAACTTCCAGCAGTTGAAATACTAAGTGAAGGCGTTGGAGGAGAAGGCCCTCTCAGACTTACGGTTCAGAGATTAGAGGGGAAAAGATGGAACCACAGGGTGACGATCTGAGGGGTCAGCGGTAACAACGAGGGAGGTATAAAACCCTCCCATTCTGGAGTCCTTATAAGAGTTGAGGAACTGAGTGGAGAGGATAGAAATACCCGTTGAATTTCTGATGGAGTTGGAAAGGCTGGCGAAGAGGTCATCATCATCGTCAGGGAGTTAGACCAGAGAGATAGAGTTTGTAGCTACCTGAGTGGCATTAGGGGTGGGGCGAAAGGCCAGCTATTGGTTTTCCCTAACTGGGAAAGCCTGGTTGAGGTGAAGAGAGAGGGCATCAATGTAAGGAGCGTACATGAGGGCAGGGACCGAAAGGTCACGGCTAATGAGAGAAACAGTACCAATATCGTTGACAGTAGCAGTAAAGGAGCATGGCAAGGAACAATTATCCTCTTCCACAGCTGAGGCAGCAAGGTCAGGGAAAAGGACACCGATAGTCAAAGCATCGGCTCTAAAGGATGGTGAGCAGCGAGGTATATAAAGGCAGTAAGACAAGGCAGGCAGAGGAAGGGGAGTAATTTCCTTGGTGGCTGGAGGGGGAGATGCAGCCAGGGCCACTTGGGTGGCAGAAGGGCTTGCGGAGGCCGCTGTACCCTTGCCTTTTGCCTTTCTCCCTCTAGCCCCACCGACAGCGACCTGGTGGGTGCCAAGCGCAAGCTTATTAGATATCTGGGTACGAGAGGGGTCAAAGCCGTTAATGACAAGAGGGGGATAGGAGGAGGAGGAAGGAACAACAGGGGGAGGAGTCTGTGCAGGAGCCTGAGAGGGGGTAGGAGGGCAGACCAGATGAGGGGCAGGAGGAAGGTTTCAGCAGTCGAGAAGTCGAAGAGGTCATCTGTTGAAAGCGGGGGGACTTGGCCCTTACACCAACCAATGGCAGACAGGGTCTGACTAAGGAAGGAGGAAATAAAAGCAGAGTTGAGGGGTAGGGTAGGTTGGGGAGAATCCTCCCTGGAGGGAACATGTGAGGACTGTACCGAGGGTGGGCAAGAAGGCTCTATGGCTACAGCTTGGGACGCAAAGCCTAAGCGAGGGAGGAATGAGGGGTTCGTGAAGGTAAATACGTTTACCGAGGTGTTGATAATGTTGGGGCAGGAAAATAGGGGAAGCGGAGCGTGTTACTAGCTATAGGCCACCTAGAGGTCCTTATATTGCCACTCTTCCCTCAACCCTAACCCTGTTGATACATACTTATGCGTCATACTATCACTATAACTCATAGTACGTCATAGTGTGAAACCATCAACTGATTCTCCTGAGTCAACTGTACAATTTACCAAAACCAATTATAAATCATAAAACAAATCATGTACCCCACCAGTGGTCACATGTACAAAACCCATAACTCATACTGGGAGTCATGTGCGAAACTCCTTAAATTATATGAATCACAAGCATGAGTTATGTGCATGTTCAACTAATCACAATATAACAATGTTTGCACTAGTGTGCATCATGTGAAACTCTATGACTCTAAATAAGTCATGGTACGAAATATCCAACACTTGTGACTCATAACCCTGAGTCCTGTGAAAACCTGTCTTGCTTAGTCATCAATCAAGACACCGATTAAGGTCCTAGAGCATGAGTCGAGTAGTGATAACTATAACCTATAATTGCCCTAGAGAATAGAGCACCAGATAATATACTTTCACATCTCATGCCTCAAAGAATACCATGTGAACGATCCCAATAGATTTGCATCCCGGAGGATAGATAACCCAGCTCCTATACTGATCAACAATGTAGAAGAATAGGAAGCAAAGGAGGTACCAGATTATCGCCTACAAAATAACGGAGTTAAGTTCCAGTTACATTGGAAAGAGTATGAAAAGACAGACGACTCTTGGGAACCTATCGGAAACCTCCACCTATTACACCTGCAGTTATTCCTGGGCCACCTGGTCTCCTTTAGGTTCCATACTCCCTCTCTAAAGAAGGCCAACCAAAGTGTACACTCCTTATCTGGCAAAGCTGATTACAGCTCATCTACCTCCTTCTATGTCATTGTACTCCGGGAGACAATTTCTAAGATACCGGAGTGGATCATGGCCTCCCACCTCTCGCTAATGGCCAGAACCATCGGTCACATCCACCTCAACAAGTATGGATCCCTCTCTGGGCTCATCATATCCAACGCCTGAGCTTTGCTCATACATGAGGTCTGTACCCTGCATTGGGTAGGCCTCCAGATATCTACACTTTTCCTGAACATCAAATCAGAATTTGACAATATCTATGCTGCATGTTTGGCTTCACTACTTGACGCCAAAGGGGGATCTCCTGATATTGTATCTTGGGTTCGTTCCTTTTTTTGGGTTCGTTCCTTTTTATATGACTAAAGTACTAGTTGATGATTGAAGGGTCTCCTTGTGTGTTTCTTCCCCTAAAAGTGTGAGCCCCCAGAGCTCTCTCATTTCTGCCTTGTAATTGATTATATATGTGTTTTCCCTTCACCTTTCTATTGCAAGATGGATAATTTTATCCTATATTGATGATTTTACAGTTACTGTTGGATCTAGGTAATACCGGAGGAACACACAGGTTCTTCAGCACTACTACACCACCGTGTACAGAGAGGCTGTTCCCCTAGGGGTGTTCTTCTCTGTCCTCAAGACTGGACTTAATCACAGGCTCACACTCAAGGACTGCACTCCCCCCTCCTCAGCACCTGACTCCTTTGATGTATCCTTATTTCAGCCTTATTCAATAGTCCCGTAGTTGGAATACTGGTTTTGCCCTAAGTCTGGAGACCTCAGTTCACTTTACTGAACGACTAGCCCTCGCCCCAGAAGACTTTACCATGATAAGGCAACTCTCACCACCTGGCTTGGCATATCACCACACCTGAACTGGCACCTGACTATGGGCCTCCTCCTCCCTATCCTCACCTATGTTGCTAATCTCCACACCAATATGGCTACTATGCTTGGCAAATGGAAGACTTCTGGAGCAAGACACCAATGTGGGTTACCAACTACTTCACATCCACCCCTATCACCATCCTAACCTGTAAGGCCTGCATAGTTCCTAACCACTCATTACTCCCTCATTAGTTATGAATGGCTGCCCTGCGCCTGGTCTGGTCCCCAACTGGAACAAACCCTGCTGCAGTTCAGCTCTGTACCTCCTTTCCCTTTGCTTCCAATTTCAGGGTATGTGAGGCCTTAAGGCAGCTATGCTGTAGCCTCTTAGCCAATTACATCCTACTTAAGTGGAACCAATCAACACCCTTGGCTGAAGTCTGCTCCCATCTCACAATCAATGGGATATGCCACCTGCTGTCATGCCACGAGACTGACTTACTGGTCTCCAATATTATTAACTTAGACCTCCTCCCACAACTCTGATTACCACCACCTCCCTCATGAGACTCCCTGACCCACCCCATCCTAAAGGATGGATGCAAACACAGTGTTCTTACTAACTGGACTTACGTATCTCTATGCACTCTCTACTGACTTACAACCCTTTCTTCTGCCGATAGCCTTTAATAGGCATAGACCACTCTACAGCAGGAAGGATACACCAAATAAGCTTATGGTAAGCCTACATGGCCTACCACCCCTCAAAGAGTAACCTGGATCACCTAGAGACTTGTGCCTCTTGTCAGACAGAGGACGAGTGCTTCAGTCATGCAATCCCCCAATGTTCTACTGTAATATGTGAACATGATCTGGTACCTATATTACCACTCTGGTTAATCTTTCCTTTCTCAATTTAGATTCATTTGATTTGAATTCTTTTGTATTTACTTCCCATACTGGAATCTCTAGATTCCAGCATTCTGATTACTACATGCTATAGAGGATTATTAGGATTGTGCAACAGGAGTTCCAAGGTAAGGAACGGGTAATTTATACTGGAGGTCGGATAGAGGCAGTATTGTGTGAAAGCCCTGGGCTTTCCAGAACTCCAGCCGGGCCATAGAATTATGGCAACTGTACACTAACCGTTAATGATAGTGGCTACAGGGTTCTAGAATCTCAGCTCTTGCAGGAATGATTTCGGGTATTTATGATTGGTCTACTGGCTAGAAGGAGACATCAATCTTGAGACATATGTCTAGACAGTGAATACACTTAGTTGAACGTTGATTCCATAGTTCCGCTTTGTTCTATAAACTAATGTGTTGGCTAAATAGGCGCTACCTAGAATTAATGGTTCATTAACCACCTTAGCTGTGATAAGTCAGAATGCCCTCAGAGTCCCGTAATGTTGTTCTGTCATGGTACAGGTCCCTGGCTATAATCTGTTCTACAGTAGAGATTTATCTGGACAAACTTCGGTGTGTCCCCAACTCTCAGATGACCATCCTGAGTGGCTTCAACACCTCCCATAGGGATATTAGGTATAGTGTAAGAATGCATCACTATCAACATCCTTTAGAGGTGTTTTCAAAGGAATATAACCTACCCAACAGTAGCTCAACAAGTATAAACACAATGTACAAATATAGATCTAATCATGAAGCATAAAAGTATGCTTTTTAAATTATCTGAAAGCAAATAGACAGAGTGGCATCGGAGTTTGAAAACCTCTATATTTGGAGTAAAATTTTAGTTCTTAGCATTTTAATGCAACATTGGGTAGCTGAATAATCATGAACTCTACAGTATAGGCCAATTACAGTACTGTAAAATCTCAAAATAGGACAAACATGTGCTAAGGTGTTGAATTAAGAACAGAAGCTAAGAATAGGGCCAGTGTCGCAGGCTGTAAGGGTGTGACTCATAAAAGAGATATGCTTTGACCTTCAAATACAACCTCAACTCATCATGTTCAAAGTCATAATGTTGTCAATAGGCTATACAATTAATAATGAGAATAGGAGTCATAAAAACTGTAAATAAATAATATTAAAAACAAAGAAGATACTAAACTACTTCTACATAGTTAGCAAATACAAGCGGTATACTTCATATAGCAACTACTCGAACACTATTATATATCAAATAGCGTGATGAAGGCAGGAAAGTGAAGGTACCACCCACTCTAAGGTTTCAGTACTTCTTCTCAAGGTTGGCACGGGCAGATTCTATGCTCTGCCACAACAGAAGCGTGGACCAAAGCAGCAACTCCTGAGTTCAAGGCCTCGGGCTGCTATTCTAATAGTTCAGAACTGCCACAAGTCCTATACCATCAACTACAATCTGCGGGTGCTCTCTTGACTACGAAGAGCCTTACTCTCTTGTGGCCCTACCAAGTTTCGGGAGCCCACTATGAGGAACGCAGAGGAGTAATTGAAGATCTCATTCTGAAATCTTGGAAGGTGGCAGTGGGAGGAAAAGGCAGGTAGTTTTCAAGAGATATCAGCAGGGGCTCATAAATTAGAAGGAAGTAGAGGAGGAAGAAGCTAGGTTGATATAGAGTGAAGGTTGTACAAGAGGTTTCAGTACTGTTGAGCAAAAGGAAAGGTTGTTCGCCAGAACTAGTTATGCCAGATTGCGCAATGTTTATATACCGAAATCTATACAATTACATGAGTTAGCCAATTTTCACTTTTTGAATAAATGCTTTCAGGGGTTTTTATCTAAGCATAAGATCACTCTTCGTGCATTAAAAAACAAGGCCAGTCAGTTACCTACAGATTATATTCAAGTGTTAGTTAACTGGATGAATTTTAAGCAGAGAAACTCTCAATTGCTAACTAAAAGTCACACGGACTACCCTGATACCCCAGGGGAGGTTGGCCGTTACGGATTCAGCAACATCTGTAATATGGACCAAACTCCCCTAGCCTTTGAATATCCTAGTGGTAGAACCTATAACCAGCAGGGCGAGAGGACAATTTAGGAGCATGAAAGTTAGCAGTCGGGTTGGGAAAAGTGGCAGGGAACAATTCAATACACCATTTTTGCTGATGCTATCCCTTGTGTCAAAACTTTGGTAATTTTCCGTAGTATGGCAGTTGGACCTAGCATTCTTAGCGAAAAGGCATGATATGACCCTGACTTATAGTAAATTTTGACCCACAGCTTATGCCAGTTCATCGAATATCGTTAAATAGCTTCAAGAGCAGGTCATACCTGTGATCTGGAGCCGGCCATGGCTCTTTGCCCTGGATATGTTTGGTGGTCACAAAACTGACGCAGTTTTGGACACCAGGTGAGCCAATAACATCATTTTAACTTTGATAGCAGAGGGCTGTACAAGTATGGTTCTGCCACTCAACATCTCTATCAACCGACCCTATAAAGATATTTTGAAGGTTAGTATCACCAAAGTTCTGTGACAAATAAATAAAATAAAAGTAAAGGAAGGGGATATTTATCGATCAACTGACTAACTCTTCTAGACTTTTAGGAAATTCTTGAAGAGAAGGTGGACAAGATAGAGATTGAGGAAGAGAAGGTGTTAGCGGAAGGGGATCAGCTATGTGGGAGTATAGTGGTGAGGAGAAGGGTTGTTTGTACCTGGGCCTTTGGGGAGGCATGGGAGAGCTTCGCAACAAACTTAAATCGGATTGTTAAATGGGCGTTGACAGCAGTAGGCCTATCTCTTCTTATTGATGGAAGCCGGTATTCTGAAACCTACATCAAGACTCTCTAGACATCTCTGTTTGAATTGGGAATATAGGACTAGGCAGATGGGGCAATGAGAGGAAGAGGGATGGTTGCGGAAGATGAAGATGCGGAAGAGGAAGAAGATGAAACAGTTCTTCATAGCAGTCGTAAATTCCTTATAGGTAGTCTAAGTTGCTATGTTCTGTCCATCCGTAAATGGTGTTATCGCTCTTGCTCCTGAACCCTATAACAAGCTTTTGTTATAGGTGATTTGTTGGTTATAGCAGGTTTCCTGTATCACTTCCATTTACAACCAGCATTATACTAAGATGATTCATACCTTGGTCCTGATACAATAAAAGGTGGCAGGTTTTTACACTTTAATTCAATTATTGGTAGCATCCCTCTGGGAGTCAAAAAGGTTGTAGATTTCTTGGCACAATGCTATCATGAATCCTGCTAATTGTATCACAGGCCCGCCTAGGGCTACAAATCGTACCGGACATAGTGGAGATATTGTTTCTAGTCTCTGTGTGTCTGGTTCCGGTGATCATCTCAGAAACTCTAGTTCATAAATGACTATGCTTGATGTCCTTAGGAATTGACTTCTCATTAGATTGGTAATGGTCAAAGCCACTTCAAGTGGAGAAACAAGAGTGGCTCTCACGATTTCCCCTTTCTAGAGATTGATTAGTGGAGCTATTAAGTTCGCTATCTGATGGGTAGGTGTTTCTTAGGTGATGAAGCCAAATATTATAATCCTATTCTATTAGCAGAGTTTACAAATGGTAACTACGTTTCTGTTAATATTCTAATTATGACTGGGTCATCCCTGATATCCTATTGCTGATCTCACGCTGAGTGTAGTTGTGGTACTAATCATTGGTAATAAGGAAATAGAACTATTGCAACTAAATATAATGCATGGGTATCTATTGTAGTTCCCAGGCCTGCACTAATATTGGATAGATAGCCAAACCCTATAACTCCAATTGTATAATACCAATAGTTAAACAATTCTAAAGAGGTAAAGTATTTGTATTGGTGAAAACTTAGATAGTTGTGTGAAGTGTCCTAAATAGAGGGTGCCTAGAGGTTCTTATATTAGCACTCTTCCTTCAACCCTAATTCTCCTTGCTCAAACCTATAAGAGAAAGTCTCCATATGAGACATATTAGGGCCCTAGTTGATTGCACATGGACCATTCTGTTTTCATATAGAAACTACAGTTCGCCTTCAACTTTAAAATGCGAAGACCGAATAGCTGTTTGCCAATAGTATAAAAGTAACCTTCCATTTCAAAACAGCCTTAACTTAATAGTTGCTATATAGAAATATCATATGTAAATATTTATAATATTATCATCATATAATAATTATTATCTTGTTGGATAACTATTTTATAATACAATACAATCTACAACTCATCCTTAATTAATATTCCTATTGCTAACAATTGAATAATTAATCAAGCCAATATTGATTATATCTATTCTGCAATTATTAAATGATGGATCTAAAATGCAATCAATGCTGCAATATATGTTAATTTCTTCCTCAAAAATGAAGACATAGCTCAAGATGTACAACTACCCAAAAAACCTATCAAATCCTGAGGGTAAATCCAGGTCGAGTAAGGGAGCTTTTTCACATGTCGATTACTACCTTCATACATGTTCAGGAATGCATTATTCAATGTAGTCAACTATTATCATCTTGGTATATAAGTGTTGAAAGGCAACTGGTTAAATTTATGATAATGGTTGACCATAGAGCATCCAAGAGAAAGGCCCTGCAGTGGTTCAAAAATAGTAGCGCAACAATTTCACAGTAAGGAAATATGTTTTTGAGTATAAGTAGCTATTGATATAGTTTATCTAAGTTTTAGTCTGTTGACAACTTGTTATTTTCATCAAGCTTTACAAGTCCTCCTTAAGGTATACGACATATGTAGCCAGGCTCTATCAAGTAAGATTCCCGCTGTTATATGGAATAATAAGGGAAGGATATCCTATTTCAGTAATGTTTGAAGAGCTATTGATGGAACCCATATGATGGTAGAGATGCCAAGTTAACAGCATACAAGCTACCAAAGCTGTAATGGATCATTATCTCAAAATGTACTTACTGGATGCAGTTTGGATATATACATTTTCAGTATACTTACAGGCTGAGAGGGATCTGCCAATGATGTTCGTGTAATGGCCAATGAAGAGCTAAATAACTTTCTAAGAACATTTAAGGCTATCCATCTTACAGCTGCAGGATTGTAACACGTACTAACCAGTGTGAACAGTTATACAATAGAGCCTAAGTGGTCGCCTGCTATCGCTTTGGTGTCTAAGGGAGACCTGCTGAGAGGCGAAGACAAGGGGAGTACAATAGAATGGTTTATAGAACGAAGGGGAACAATAGGATCGCTGTTCAACCAACTGTATTTACTGTCTAGGCATCAGTCTCAAGATTCATGTCTCCTGCTAGCCTGGAGACCACTCTTAAATACATGAAATCTTTCCTGCAAGAGCTAGGACTCTGGAAACCCGCAGCCACTATGATTACCGGTGACTGTACAGCTACAGGAATCCTGTGGCCGTGCCAGAGTCCTGGAAAGCCTAGGGCTTTCCCACATCATTCCCTATATCCTACCACCGGTATACATGACCTGTCCCTTCTCTTGGACCTCCTGGGGCTCAATCCAGGCGATCCTACGGAGCTTATAGTACTCTGGGTGCCGGATTCTAGAGATTCCGGTAGCGAAATCAAAAATAAAAGAAATCAAATTAAAGGAATGGAACTTGATAAAAGAAAGGCTAATGAGAGTGATAATAGAGATACCAGTACATGCAGACATGTAACAGTCTCTAAATCTGAACGCAATTTATCTTCTGCTAAGGCCTTAGGCCTTATCGCCGCTCTCCCAAGACCAGAGCATAGAATCATCATCAGTGTTGAAGTAGCTATCATCTGCGCCTGCAGAATATTAATCTTCATTGTTATTGGGCTGCCCGAAATCGTTGGGTACTATGGTTCTAGGGCAAGGAATTGTAGGGACTTACATAGGCTCCCTAGAGGTCCTGACAGTGAGGGAGGTGATCTTAGGCATCGTTTCTATGCTGTGGTTTTCTTTCCAATATTCCACTATGATTAGCATCGAGTTCTTCAGGTTCTCGATAGGTTCCCTAAAGTTATATGTCCTTTCATACCCTTTTTAGTGTACCAGGAACTCGACCCTGTTGTTCTGTTGGCGATAATCTAGTATCTCCTCTGCTTCCCATTCTTCTGAATTGTTGATGAGTATAGGCGCTGGCCTATCTATCCTCCTGGATGCAAATGTATTGGGATCATTCTCTTGGTATTCTTTGAGGTATGAGATGTGAAAGTATAGTTTCTGGCGCTCTATTCTCTTAGCCAATTCTAGCTGGTAGTTATCGCTACTAGAGTCGTGCTCTAGAACCTAGAATTGTCCAAACCAGCATGGCTCTAGCTTCTTGGAACATCCAGGGGCGGAGGTGTATGGGCGTCCCCTAACAAGAACTCTGTTGCCAATCTTGATTGGTCTTCGATAGGGGTTCCTCTTTTTATCTCCTTGCACTGTCAGCCAGAATTTGGCATGTTTTCAGGCCATATCAACTTCCATCCTACTGGCTTCAGGGGTATTCAAGATCTCGTCGACTGCTGGTACCTTGCTGGCAGATCTGAGTACCGGATTGAAGAGCTTCCAAGGGCGTCCATATAGTGCTTGGTATGGAGATATTCTTTTAGATTCATGAGGGGCGCCATTCATGGCTGCTGCTATCGCTGGTCGACTATTGAACCAGTTGTTCAGTCTTTTGTTTATGAAGTTCCTCATCATCTGTATAAGGGTGCGAATCCGGCGCTCTACTGGGCTATTGGTTTGCTGGTGGTATTGAGTTGCCATGCAGACCTGTATTCCCATTGACTTCATCATCTGAGACCAGAACTTAGAGGTAAAGCGGGAGTCTTAGTCCAGTACTATGGTTACAGGATGTCCATGTTCATCAAATATCGTCATCTGGAGCTAGATAAATTCTTTTTCTGAGGTAGCAGAGTCCTGAAGTGGTATAAGATGAGTGTAGTAGGTAAAGCGATCGATAATAACCATGATAGTTGTATGGTTCTTTGATTTGTTGAAGGGCAAGGCGAAATCGATAGCTAGGGATTGGTAGTCCTCATGAGGTGCTGGCAGGGCTAGAGATATACCTGCTGGAAGTGTAGTTGGCTCCTTGTTGATCTGACATTGATCACAAGAGCGACAGTAGGCTATGAAGTAGGGGCGTATCTGAGGCCACCAGAAGAAACAAGGGCCGTACTTGTAGGAAAGGTTAGCTGAGAAATGTGCTAGGCCTTCATGAACTGTTTTAAAGATGAAATGCCATATTGATACTCCCCTTTCTAAGGGTCCAATAGGGATATAGATGTTAGAATAGCCATTGGTATTGTCAGCTATCAGGAGGCCATCCTGGAAAGAATGGTATAGTGTGTCAGTGGTCTATGGGACTCGCAGGAAAAGAGGGTCATTCTGGAGGGCTTCAATCACAGCTGGGCGGAATTTCCCCATGAGGGATAAGTGGAGGGTATCAAGGAAAGCTGGGCTTTATCAGTTTCGGCTGAATTTTTGAAAGCTTCAGGATCACTATAGAGAGGTCTAGAAGCTGACGAAGCTGGTTACGCCGGAGGTGGGCAGGCTGCAGTTATCAAATCAGCAAGTCTGAGGTATTTGTTTGCTGGAAAGGGTAGGGATATAGAGCTATCCTTTGATGGCAGGGGGCTATTGTCTATTGAGGTATCTGATGTTGCTTTCACTTTCTTTGCTTGCTTTGGGTTTTCAGGGTCCTTGGGGAAATATCCATTGGCTTCCTTACTATCACTGTGTGCAAGGCACTGGTCATCATAGCAGGCAGTCCAAGAGAGTGCTGAATAGCTTCGTTCCTTTCACGTTTGGTGAACATTCAAGGTAGGTTTGTCTCCCCAAGAGTTGCCTACCTGGATGCTGCTATCGTTGCAGCTAGCGCTATTATTGCCCTTTGGAGAGCGAGTGACTTCATCGGCTACTATATCTAGGCTTGCTAGGTCTTCTAGGGTGGAGCGATAGATAGATTCGCGAATAGTGAGGAAAGGAGAGTGCTGTGTTGCTTCAAAGGTTTCTATTTCGCTGTTGGAATCTAGGCTATCGTATGAAAAAGAAGTATAATTGATTTGAATATGATTGGAGTTGTGGTTCTGGATATCTGAATTTTCGGAGGTGGGGTCCTATAGTATTATATCTACAGGCCCTAAATTGATCTCATGAACTCTGGATAGATAGTCTGCTAGAAAGTTCGAAGCTCCAGGCATGTATTCTATTTTAAAATCAAAGCGGCTATGATGCATTATCCATCTTTGCTGCCAGTCACTGAAAATCTTTTGTGTCAAGAGCTTGGTAAGACTATCATGTTCGGTGACTATGGTAAACTTTGTGTGGAATAACAGGTGGGCAAAGGCATGTACAGCCTCAACTATTGCAAGAGCTTCCTGGTAGTAGGTGGGGTACTTACCCTGAGAGGCTGACAGTTTCCTGGAATGGAATGCTGCCTGTCTGGCTGTATCTCTGGTTGGTCCTTGGCCTATCCAAGTGCTACTGCCGGTAGGAGATGCATCGGTGAATAGCCAGATTGGTTCTGGTTTGAATAGTCAATAGGTCTACGAACTTGATAATTTTTTGCCGCCTTTTTCACTGCCTAAAAGGCTGCATCCTGCAAGTCTGTCAATATCCATTCAGAATCGCCGGTAAGTTCTGTAAGTGGTGCAGTGATGGTGGCGATGTGTGGTAGGAACTGGGATATATAATTAACTATCCCACTAAAGTGCTAAAGTTCCTTTCTATTCTGAGGTATTGTCGAGTCCTCTACGCTTTTGATCATCTCTGGTGCTGGGTGAATGCCTTTATTATCGATCAGGTGTCCTAGGTTGTTTAGCTTTTCAGCAAAGAAAACACTCTTCTTTGGCGTGGCATATAGCTACGCTTTTTCCAGCTTCTTGCAAATAGCTTTGATATGCTTGATATGGTCTTGATGTGTATCAGTATATATCAGGATATTGTCAATGTATACCCATACAAAGACTTCTAACTCTTCTGATAGTATATCCTCTATGACTCCCAAAATGGTTCATGGCGTATTTGTGTCTCCTTGCAGCATTGCTTTGCAGGGGAAGCCTCCAAATGGTGTCTTGATAGTATTATATTTCTCATCCTCAGGCTCAACCCTGGTCTGGGTAGGCATCGCTGAGGTTTATCTTGCTTCTGAATTTGGCTCTGCCCACAGTGTTGAGTATGAGCTGCTGATTAGGGATTGGGGTTTCGGCTTTCTTAGTATTCTTATTCGTGTAGCGAATGTCTACAAATAGTCGTATCCTGCCATCAGGTTTCCCTTCAATGTACATGCTGGCGCCTCCTAGAGTTTGTGATCTGTAAAGTATCCCAGCTCTGATCTGCTTCTCTATCCATGCCTTGAAATTAGGGATCAATTATTCCTGGGTATTGAAGGTTGGCATCTTGACCTTTAGGTCTGGGTCTTTGATAATGATCTGATGGTTCAAGCGCTGCAATGGTGGTAGGGTTTAAGATATTTCTGTTACAAAAGTGTGAAGGAACATCTTGAGGAAATCTGGTATGTCTTCCTGTTTAGCCATCGCTGAGCGA
Organism: Tuber calosporum; assembly: GCA_003316355.1. Lineage (NCBI taxonomy): Eukaryota > Fungi > Ascomycota > Pezizomycetes > Pezizales > Tuberaceae > Tuber > Tuber calosporum. Next base: position 28,618 of record QFET01002642.1, read on the forward strand.
GGCTGAGTGCGGTTCCCATTGCAGTTTACTCTGACTATGTGGTCAGGGAAGTAGAGGGTATTTTTCCGGCAGTCGATGACTACTCCAAAGCTTATGAGATCATCTATGCTGAGTATAATATCATAGTCTGATACTGGAGAAACACTCATGTATACTTTGGGTACCGTCATGCTTCCAATCTCGATATCTGTGATGCAGGTGTGATTGCAGATTGATATCGATTCTTTGACAGCCATTTTGAGCGATGTTAGCATCTTCTTATTGGTATAAGGGATATTGTTTGTGGTGATAAAGCGATTGCTGATTAGGGTACCGCCAATCAATCCAGTTTCTGCTAAAACTCTGGCGGGTTTCTTGTTGACTAGCATGGTGAATTCTAAGGCTTGGATTGGCCTGGCCTCTTCCGTGGTGGCGCCATCAGTAGTTTTGTAAGTTATGATGCTATTCCTTCCATCTAACTATTCAGTCACATCACTCACTGTCTTATAGTGCTCTTCTATGCTATCAGGTATATCCTGGTAAACTGTCACATCATTGAACTTGATTTCCTTCTTTGGAGAATCATTTGCCATACGTACTGCTTCTCCACGGTAGTAACAGGGTCCTTCTTTCTTGTGTTGATCTATTTCCTGCTTACTTGGGTTCTTATGCTTGGGAGAGGTCGTTTTTCTCGCTGGAGCTTTGCCTTTTCTGTTGGCTTGTGGCTGGATTGTGTAGAGATTTCTTATCTTTGTTTGGCTTATTTCCAGAGGTGCTGGAGGAGTTGCCGCTACTCCCATAGCCTCCTGTCTTGAACATGGTTGCATCATATCTCTCAGCCAGTTGGACAACTTGATTCCAGGTATTAGTATCTCAAACCTGTAGTTCCATATTTCTTCTGAGCCTGGGATCCATGGTATCTAAAAAGCGTTGTCTTTATGCATAGTCTGATATAGAGTCTCTAGGCAGTATTCCCCTTAGCTCTTCTAGTTCTCCAGCAATCTTGGAAATTCTCACTCGCTTGCCTCCTGAGGACTGTTGTATCTTCTGCCATTTGAGCTACAGGTCATTTGTATTGGTTGATGCTTTAAAAAGGTGCTTAAATCGATTCTTGAATTCTGGGGGACAGGAGTGGTTGTCTTCAAAGTCATCCATAAGGTTGAAGTAGGCACTATGTGCTCGCTTTTCTGTATAGGCACCATAGTATTCTACTACATCCTGTGTGTCATCAAGGATATCATACTTGGATAAGTACTTCTTAACCTCCTTAAACCAGTGCTTGAGTTTGTCTGGTTGTAGATCTTCACCTTTCCCAATGAACTTGGAGGGTTGTGGAAGCTTAATCTGTAGTTTGAAGAGTTGTTCTAGAGTGTCAGCCAGCGTCCTAGAGGCTGGAGTAGGGGTTGGTGGGTGTCTGAGAGGTTCTGGTTCTTTCCCTTTTCCCTGGAGTCCAGGAGGTGGTCTAGAGTGTCTAGGGGAGTCTGGACATCTGCCAGGTGGTGATTCGCTTCTTGAAGGTACTGCAGAGTGTGGTTGGCTTCAAAAGACTGTCTCCAAGATGATTCTGGTTCTTAGTCTCGATTGCTAAGCTCTGTCTGTTCTCTGACTTTCTCTTTGGACGATTTACTCTGTATTAAGGTCCTTTTCTGAGTCTGATTCAAGGTCTCCTTGTTATTGGAAACTTTGTCTAAGGATAGGTGTATCATCACCTTCTCCTTCTGGGTCCGTATCTGGGTTATTCCCAAGTCTGCAAGGAGGTCTGGATATCCTTCTAGACCTAATAGTCTGACTTCTTCTGTCTGTAATGATAAATATAACAGCTGAGCCTGGAGTCTCTCCCTGCCGTTCCTGCTTCTAAATAGATATTAAGAAAAGGGAATTGTGATCAATCCTACCAACTGTTCTCAATCCTGGAAACCAGATATTACCTGCTGACGCGTAAAAATGTAACAAAAGCTAGCCTGTGTGAACAGCTATTCAATAGAGGCTAGGCGGTAGCCTGCGATCAGTTTGGTGTCTAAGGGAGTCCGGCTGAGAGGCGAAAGCAAGGGGTGTACAATAGTATAGTTTATAGAGCTAATGGGAACAAGAGGATTACCGTTCAACCAAGTTAATTCACTGTCTAGGCATGTGTCTGAAGGCTGTTGTCTCCTGCTAGCCAGGAGACCACTCCTAAATATAGGAAATCTTCCCTGCAAGAGCTGAGGCTCTGGAAACCCGCAGCTACCCTCATTCCCGGTGAGTGTACAGCTACCGGAATCCTGTGGCCCTGCCGGAGTCCTGGAAAGCCTGGGGCTTTCCCACAACACTGCCTATATTCTACCGCTGGTACACATAACCTGTTACTTCCCTTGGAACTCCTGTGGCACAATCCTGCTGATCCTCCAAAGCTTATAATAATCAGTGCACCGGAATCTAGAGAGTCCTGTAGGGAAATCAAATACAAAAGAAATCAAATTAAATGAATATAATCTGACAATGGAAAGGCTAACGAGAATGGTAATAGAGGTACCGGAACATGTTTACATGTTACAAGGTTATAGCCATCAAAAGGTATTCTTGACTCTATCTCGTACAGTATAGTATCATCATTGTCAGCATTCACGTACTTGCTGTTAAGGGTAGTCAATTCTAAGGAGAAGCGCATCGAACTAGGCTTGTAATCTTTTCCACCTAAACCATGATGGTCTAGGAGGGCTTGTGGGTAAGGATTCTGAGCACACCTATAATATGGAGAAAATCTCTTCTCCAGTGCTTCATGATAGCTAAAGCTTGGGAGGCACTTCGATATATATATCCCACTTGTAGTGTTCATGGATTACAACTGGTTTACATATAAGCAAGCATTATCTCGCATACTTTCTTCATGTGGATCTGAGAGCGAACCCGCTTTGACCCTGAAACTTTCTCTTTCCCCACACCACTGATGGCCTGATCAAACCTTTGACTTCTGGGAGGGTGTAAACCCCACTAAGTCTGGGTTGTTATCTGTATTTCGGCTGTTAGACTATGGCCGCTTAGTTTGAAATGTAGTAATAACTTCTTAGAACACCTAGGTGCGAGCTTGGTTGTTGGCAAAGTCGGCTTCGGGCTGTCTTACCAGGCTCTGCTGCTGGCTTTCAGGATAACTAGTATTCGCAATCGGGCCAATCCATTCTTTTCTTCACTGCCTCTCCTTATCAACTTATTCCGATAGGTTCATTGACTTTGTAGGCATTAGAGGGGCGTCAGCGTACTCTCCCTGTTTGTCGCAGTAGCCTACTTCAATTGTGCGTTCATTTCCATGTAGGACTACCCGGGCTTTCTAAATGCAACGGGGTGTAACTCAGTGGGTCAGTGACTGAATCGCTTCGTTCCTCTTCCCAGACGTAGCCAGAGATGCTCGCATATACTCCCTTTTCGTAGCATCAGGTTGGACGGTCGGCGACGACGTATACGGTGTTACAAGATGTGCTCCTACTACTCGTATTTCTGTGTAAACCAGGAACTGCACAAGGTGCCTGTGTCCACTCACAGGACGAACGCTGGTGCCGCATGAGTATGATTGTCTGTAGAGGTTTGAACTTGTCCTCTTTCTCTTCCTGAATGTCCTATAGTCTTCTTGAGAGTCCTTTGTGCCAAACACAAGCTCCCCCCTCCAAGCTGTTGTTCCAAATTGCTTTTCCAAAGTTACCCTCTCTTTATCCAAAAAATAAAAAATAAAAAATAAAAAAATATAAGAAAAAATGGGATTAAACTTATTTTCTATTGAACTCGACTTAGTTGGTGAAAAAACCTAACTCATTTGCTTGCTCTTACTAGGAAAACCTTTTCCTTGTTATTCAACATCTGCCCACTTTGGCATATCTGGATTCTCCCACCTATGAAATGCCTCTACCAACTCCTGCGTATTTTCTCAATGTTTGGGTGGTACCTAAGTATTTTCATTCTTAGAACATCCGGTCCACTTCACCAAATACCATAACTCCCACCTTTGTCCGTTCCGACATCCAATCCGCTGTGTGAATGAGTGTATTTCACTTTTCACAAATCTCTTGATCTCAAATTCTCATTCTAAATCAATTTCTTTCGTCTCTAAAGGAGGCTGTTACCTTCCTGGCTGTTTGAATATCTGATAGGGTTCCAACAATGATATATAAAATATCGGAAGGATCTTCCATCTGGGTAATATTTCTAGTCTGTAGGCGCATTTCCACCTTTTTTCCAATACCTTAGTTGGGCCATACCACTTTGGACCAAGCTTCTTGGATGTGCGCTCAGTGCATATGTTTTGGCATTTATCTTGACCAAGTACCCGCTCTTGATGTCTGGTTGCTGGTTAGCCTTACGGTTTTAATATCTGCTTATATTTTCCCGTATTTGTTCTCATGCATATCTGGTCTCTTAGTATATTGTTTGCATCCAGGGCACGTATGGCTGGGCACCTGGATTTTGGGCTTTGCATTCCTTCATCTATTCTGTTTTTGAATGGAATAAATAGTTGGCATAGAATGGTGACATGCTATAAGCATTCATTACTAAATTGTTGTAGGCTTGCTTAGCTAGAGGTAACAACTGGTACTAGTCTTTTTGATCATAATTGACAAAGTTTCTTAGGTATCCTTCTAGCACTTGGTTGGTCCTTTCTCTTTGTCTATCTGGCTGCAGGTGGTAGGTGGTTGACATCTTTAATATTATCCCCTAGCTTTTACATAGGGATTCCCATAATTCTCCTCAGAACTTTGAATGCAGGTCGGAGATGATTTCAGCTGGAAGTCTATATAGCCTCCAGACTTCTCTCAAGAATATGTTTGCAACATCCTTTGCAGTTGCATTATTGTCCAAACATATGAAGTGAGCCATCAAAGTAAACCTATCGACCACTACGATGATTTGTGTTGTTCCTTTCGACTATGGTAGTTGTGTGATGAAGTCGGTCAATATGGATGACCAAACACTGAACAGAACTTCCAGGGGCTGCAGCTGACTTAACCACGCATGTCATATTGATTTATTATGTTAGCATTCATGACATGACCGGACATAGTCATTTATCCATACCTCAGTCATTTCCAGTCAAAATATCTGAAAACTATTTCTAGTATTTTTTCCTGTCCAAAGTGTACCAATACCTTAGAATCATGACAACCTTTGGCTATGGTTGTTTGCAGATGATGGTTTTCTGTAATGTATAGGCATTTCTTGTAGTAGAAGCCTTCAGTTATTGCCCAGTGACTTAGTAGTGGTTTGCTTGCATTTGTTAATGCCTCTAATTCATGCCTGCACTATTGTCTATGTCGTTTGTCCTGTCCTGCGTCTGCATTTGACTTTAATAGCTCTTGGTCGGATTTTCTAATATTGACCTGGATATTATTGGATTAGACATTAGGACTATTCCTTAGTCCCATATTGCTTTGTAGTCTAACTCATTGAGAAACTCATTTTCGTCTTGGTTGGCTTGCAGGTAGGTTGCAACTCCCTTGGTCTGTGTAGGAGGGGATTGTCGTAGAAATATATTAGTCTTTCCAAGTCGTCTATCTCCTGTCGTTTTGTTTTTCGGACTGTCAACTTCCATTGCCACTAGTGTATTTATATTTTCAAGAATCATCTTTGCTATTAGGTCCCCTCTTCAGACCTGGCTATCTTGTTTTCCATGGTTCATCATGATCACCTTAACATCTCTGGTTTAATTAAGTTCAATTACCCCTTCAACAATGCTGATCTCATGCTTAACGGCCAGGCCACTTCCTGGTACTAAATGAGCTTATGTTCCTTGAGGCAATCCTATTGCTATTCCTGTATCTACAAACCGTTTTCCTTTTACTGGGACTATGAAATCCATTGGTGCATATAGGTCATGTCCCCTTGCCATATAAAGGGTAGTCGATTCTCAGGGCAAGCGTAGCGAACTAGGGTTGTAATCTTTCCTTGTAATCAGAGATTGTCTATGAAGGCACATAGGTAAAAGCTTTTGAGTAAAACTTACAATATTGATAAGATCTCTTCTCCGTTGCCTAATGATAGCTAAAGCTTAGCAGTCATTTCGATATTTATATCCCGGGGCTGAGTGTTCACAGAATACTTCTAACTTTCATATTTAATAAACTTTCAACCATTATTGTCCTTAAATCCTAAGTGCGCGAACCTTTGGACTCTGAGAATATTATTACCCAGGCAGCTATTCGACACATCAGAGCTCCTTTATTTCTGGAAAGTATGAACCCTATCTCAGTTGGAGATGTCGTTCCTTGTTCTGCCACTTAAACTTTGCTAGTCCATCGTGCAATATCCCAATAGTTTCTTTGAACTCCAAGTGGCCAACTTAGCTGGTGACCTATCTGGATACTACCGACTTTCCTGGTGTCTTGCAGATGGCTTTCAGGATAGCATAAGACTTTAGATCGGTCCAATACTGTATCGTATTGCTATGTCTCTCCTCATCAATCTGTTCTGATAGGTCCTTTGACCAAGATAGGCATGTTTTCAGAATCTGAGAGGGTTCTGATGTTTCTGTTGGAGCCCACTCATCATATTCTCGTTATGCGTGGAGCGTCCCGTTACTTTCGGTCCATCCAAACGAGAGCTGAACGAAATTGGCCGTAGTTCTGCGGACATAGGTCCTATGCACTTGATTCGAGCTGCTTTAATTCGGCAAAGTCTCCCTCTTCAAATACCCGGTGCACAGCATCCGGTTGAAAAGACGGTGACGATGTATATGGTATTACAGCTGTAGCAACAGCTTTCGCTTTTTTAGTGAAGGGACACTTTTTGCCTTAGGCGGTGTTGGTGATGTGAAGGCCCAACAAGTGGGCCAGAGGGCTATGTGTAGTATCTCAGCTCAATTTTCTTATGCATTCAGTGCTGGATTCCTGTACCTTGTACGCATGTGCCTAACATACGCTCCCGCCCCCAACTGGTTGTCTCGAATTGTCTTTTTCCTAAGGTTACCTTCTCTTTTTATAATAATCTAAATATAACTTTAAAACTAAAATCACTAATACATGAACATTTTTTGGACTCGACTTGGTAGGGTAAAAAACCTAACGCGTTTGCTTGTCCAATCTAGGAAAACCTTTTCCTTGTAATTCAACATCGGCCCGCTTTGGCATAACCAGATTCTCCCAATGAAATGCCTCAACCAATTCATGTGCATGCTCTAAGTTGCATGGTGGTTCCCAAGTATTTTCATCCTTGGAACAACCTGTCCATTTCATAAAATAGCGTAACTCCCGCATCTCTCAGTTGCAACCCCGAACCCTTCTGGTGTTTGAATTTATTTCACTCTTTTGGATTCTCTTGATATCATATTTGAGACATGAATCAATTTCCTCAGGTGCACGCGCAGGCTGCTTCCTTCCTGGGTGATTGGTAATCCCACACGGTTAGAGCAAGGATACGTGGAATATTGGATGTATCTTCTATCTCAGTGATATTTCTAGTTTGTAGGCCCATTTACCCCTTTTTCTAATACATTAAAGGAGCCATATGGCTTAGGGCTCAGCTTCTTGAAAATCGCTTATTCTGTATATTTTTTGGATTCAGTATGACCAAGTCCCTGACTGCTATGTCCGGTTACTGCCTAACCTTACCGTGGTAACACTTAAACATTATTTCCCGTATTTGTTCCCAGGCTTCTCCAGCCTGTTAGTATATTGTTTGCATCCCGTGCGCATATGGCTGGGTACCTGGATTTTGGGCTTCGTGTTCCTTCATACATTTTGTTTGTGTATGTAATCCATAATTCGCGTAGACTACTAACATGCCATATACATTCATTACTAAATTGTTGTAGGCATGCTCAGCTAGTGGTAGCAACTAGTACCAATCTGTTTGATCATAATTAACAAAGTTACTGATGTATCCTTCCAGCACTTAGTTGGTCCTTTCTGTTTGTCCATTAGTTTATGGGTGGTACGTAGTTGACATCTTTCATTTTATCCCCTAGCTTTTGCATTGGTATTCCCAGAATTTTCTCGCAAACTTTACATACATGTTGGAAATGATTTTGGCTAGAAGTCTTTTAGCTACCAGACATTCTTCAAGAATACATTGGCGACATCTTAGTCCTGGCATTCTTTTTCAGACCTATAAAGTGAACCATCTTTGTAAACTGATCCACGACTATCTTAATTTGGTTCTTCCTTGTGACTCTTGTAGTTGTGTCATAAAGTCAGTGGATATGGATGACCAAGCAGCGAAGGGAACAATCACCTGCTGTACAAGACCGAACCGCGCATGTGGTGGAGATTTATTATGTTGAAATTCATCAGATGACTGTATGTAGTCATTCATCTACACTGTCAGTCCTTTCCAATAAAGGTCCCTGGTAACTATTTCCAGGGTTTTTTCCTATCCTAAGTGTTCCGCTACTTTACAATCGTGGCAACCTTTGGCTATAGTTGTCTGCAGCTGTTCGTTTTCTACAATCTATAGGTGATTCTTATAGTATATCAATGCTTGCATTACAGCCTAGTGGCTTGATAGTGGTTTGCCCTTGTTTGTTAATGTTTCCAACTCCTGCTTGTGTTCCTGCCAGTCTGGATCTTTCTGGCCTGCCTCTTCAATGGTTCTTAATAATGTCTGGTTGTATTTCCTAAAATCAAACTTTTTACATTATTGCATTAAACCTTAGCAGTATCCCTTCGTCTTGCCTCACTTGATAGTCTATTTCATCAAGAAACTCATTTTCAGAGTGGTCCACTTGTAAGTAGGTAACCACTACCAGGGTCTGTGTCGGAGTAGATCATCTTGGAGAGACATCTTTACTTCCAAATCCACCTTTGACTCCTCTTGTGTTTACAAGTCCATCAACTTCCATCGCCTCAGTTATGTATATGTTCTCAGTAATCATTTGTGCCATTCTGTCCACTGGGCGGACCTGGCAATCTTGATTTCTATGGTTCATTATGATAACCTTGACTTCCCCAGTATAGTCATAGACGATTACTCTGCCGTCAAGGCTGATCCTGTATTTAACTGTTATTCCACTTAGCAGTTCTCAGTGTGCATATGTTCCTATTGGTAATGCAACAGCAATTCCTCTCTCTTCCAGATGTGGTTCTTTGGGTGGGATTATGAAATCCTCTAGTGCATAAAGGTCATGTCCGGCTGGTAGTCGGGACCCTTTCTTAGGCATTTGTGCTTTTGGGTATAACATTTTTTTTCTGCAATGAACATGTAGCTTCTATGCCAATTAATCTTTCTTCCCTCTCTGGTTTTACTGCACACGAGTGATTTGGAAGGGTGAAGGCTTGAGTATTGATTGTTCGCTATGCGGAGCCACCTCCAGAGTACGGTACTCCGGCTGTGTGCTTAATGCATAAGGCGTTCCACCTCGTTTTCCTGGTCGATTGATAATTTTGCAATTGTAATTTGCCAGTTATTGAGCACACTGTATCTGTCCTGGATTCCGTACCTTGGTTAAAAGGAAATTCCGTAGATTCAGATAATCTGTATACACAGTAACTTTTTTCCTATTCTCACAAGGTAGAGTTTCCACTGGTTAAATGCCTCCAGATTTGCTAGTAGCTCCTTATCGTGGATCTTGTAATTTCGTTCAGCCGGGATCAGCTTTCATGTGTGGAAAGCCACCTGATGTAACTTTTGGTTTCTTAAACCATGATAGGACGACCCAGGAGCCAAATCCCTAGAATCAGTTTCCACTATGGTTTCTTTATCAGGGTAAAAATGACAGAGTATTAGGGCCGAGATGAATCTTTGTTTAAGTTCCTCACATGCCCCATCGTGTTCCTGCCCCTAGCTAAATTTTCCGAGGTTACCCTTTAACGTTTAAGTTATTGGTTGCAGATTATTGAAAAATCATTAATCAAACGTCGGTAAAAATTGGCAAACATAATGAATATTTGCACCTCTTTCACAGACCTTACTAGCTTCCAATTCTTAATCCTTTTAACTTTTGTTTCACTCATTTTGACTCCATCGATTACCACAATATATCACAAATACTCGACAGTCTTTATGTGAAAGAACGACTTGGTAGTTGAGACCACTAGATTATATTCTTCCGAGCGAGAAAGGACCCTCATGACTAAGCTAAACTGTTCCTTCTCCGTTTTGGAGTAAATTAGGATATCGTAAAGGTAAACTACTACCCTATGGTATAAAAATTCTGATAGAATTTTGTTCATCATAACTTAAAATGTGGTCGGTGCGTTCACCAGCCCGAATGGCATTACTTTGTATTCAAGTGGCAGTATCGCGTGTGGAATGCTGTTTCCCACTAAACTCCTTCCTTAATTCTCCGGTGTTGATACCCTCATTCCAGACGAGTTGAGTGAATATTTGGGCCCTAGCAACCTGATCGCGGAGTTCGCTCATGAATCGCAACCGGTCTTTGTGCGCCACTATGAGTTTATTTAACTGTTGATACTCTACACCGAGTCTTAGTGACCAACCCGGTCTAGGAACAAGTAAAATTGGTGCCCCTGCCAGAGATTTGCTTTCCACGATTTACCACTGATCCTGGATTTTCTTCTGGTATTTGCTTAGCAAATCTTGCTGGTGGGCCGACAAAGGATATATTAGGCCCTATGGCAGTACTGCACTGGGTACAAAATCAATTGCGTGGTCGAAGGTTCTTTATTCGCCTAGTTTCTTTAGTGTTTCAGGTGCAAAAACCATTTTGATTTTATAGTATTCCCAAGGTATTTGCCGGAACTCAGTCACATCTTGTAGCGTCAGAGATGCACCCTCGTGTGTTACTATATACTGGGCCTGTGGGCCATTTGCCACGGTTTCGTCTAATTCAAATCTCAGGTCTATGCCTCGATCTTGTGTATGTCTCAGACATTTTTCATCTTTAAATATCCACTTTGCACATCCTCGATGTGCATTATGGGATGTTCTGTATGCCACCAGCCAAAAGAGATAATAAGGTCATTTTTGCCGCCATTGGCAATATTGCATGATATATCAGATTAGTGGGCTATGCTCCTGATTTCTAATGGGAGAGTATATGTATAGAGTGTCTCCAGTTTGATGCTGTTGTTTCTTCGAAGGTAAAAATATCCAAGCTATGTCTGCGTGTGTAGTACTGTAAGCGATATTTGTTTACCAGTTCTTGGTTAATTAGGAATATATTTGATCCCGAGTCTAATTGTGCACATATTTGGATTCATTCTCCATTGGCTTCAATAGTCGCAATGCTTTCTGGCCAAGAATAATAAGGCTGGGCAGGTGCTTCGGTTTTGTTTCTTTTGTGCTGGCCACTTAGGGCATGTGTAGGACTCATATGTGACATATTTGTTGTTGTGGTAACTAGGATGTTTGTTACTATGCCTGCACAGTTATGGCTATTGAAGCCTGCTCTGACAAACTAAAATCTTTGTCTTTAGTGTACTGGGCAGCCAAATACCAGCGGTATTTACCCCTTGCCGTAGGGTTCCCATACACCTGCTGTTTACCTAGACACCTGCCTTTACCTAACTGGACCGAAAAGAGTATCATTAGGTGATAGTCAGCTTCCTTGTGCTCCTGGGACTCTTCACGCATCGCCTCGAGTACCACATGGGTCTATCGTGCCTATCTTGTCCACAACGCCGGAGTCAAGGTTCAGGACGGATTAATCCTGTTCCATTTACTGTATGAACCAGGTAGCGGTAGTTTCTCCTTCTCTTCCTACTTCCTTTTTATTCATGTCAGGAATCCAGTTCCATTTGCTCAACTATTCCATTGTCATGCCAAGCTGTTATATATTAATGTTCCGGGAAGGTTTCTCATGATCAAGGCTAGACTCATTACCCCTTATCATCCTTAAGAAGTCCTTTGTCCATGCTGGTCTGTCCACCCTTCCTTGCAGCTCTGGTAAGGATTTAAGGCTTTATAAGGACATTGGTTTAATTAACAGTCTTTGGTACTGAAGTCTGATATACACCAAATGTGGTGCTCCAGTTTCTTGTTTTTGAGTTTCTGCTACCCAGAGTTAGTCTCAGACTACCACGACCCCCCATCCAAGTTAATCGTTTCTTGCTCGCCTGTCATTCTTAGCTCAGCAATACTCATGTAGGTCTGTATTACTTTTGTGATTCTCCCTTGAATTTGAGTTTCCCAGGGAGAAGCGCGGACTACATACTAGTAGGACCTTGCAGAGGTCAAGCCCCATGGTTGATTTCAGTTTCGGGAAGGGGTCTGTAATCAAGTACCTGGTTACCGTCACTGCTAGTGCCTTAAAACCATTTTCAGGTTTCATCCATGTCATCCAGTTCCCAAATTCTGGTATAGTTGACTTGGTCCCTCTTTGTTGTAAGTGCTGGTTGCCCATTTGGTGCCGTTGTTGCAAGGGGTTATTGATATTGTGGTTTAAAATTTCCCCCTTTTTGTCTTATAACTGATACCTGAGCCTGTTTCCTACAGAAGTTCGAAGTATGATTGGCCAAAGTGCAATGTGTGCATTAATTGGCTCTCTTTCGCTCTTCAATTTTGTCTTTAAGGATTCCTTTATGAGCTTCCACACAATTTGTGTGCTTAATCTTTCTTTCGGCAGGGGCTTTTTTCACTTTTTCCCCTTGTTTTTTCAATTTATAAGAGACCTTTTCAGCTGCCGTATATGTTTATTACTTTTTATTTCCAGATATTTTCTTGCTTGATTTAGATTCCTCCGCTCATTTTCTTTTCAGTATGTCACTTTTTCCATAGTCATTTTTTCTGAATATTCCTTGTTGTTCCTTGCACAATTCTTCTGTCATGGTAACCCAGTGGACTGCCTTGATCCATCCGCTATCCATATCATGATTTTCATGTAATAGTGTACGCATGGCTTCACTATGAAGTTGCCGCAGAATTATAGTTCCTCAAGCGATTCCGAATCCTTCTGCCTCGATGTTATGGTTTTCTATGGTAAGGAGATACTTCCCTATATCCCCTCTGTACCTGACCTTAACGATCTCGGCAAAGGCTTTTTGCCCCTTATGCAGTACTAAGAATCGTTCCTAAACTTTGACCCGGAAGGTGATCCAGTAATAATATCCCTCTTTTGCCAATCCGAGGTCGCCTGTCATCATCTTCCGGTAAGTTATTGCCAAAGGGGCCATCTCGGTCCCTTCCATTATTCTTAATGCATACTAGATGCGTTCTTCATCGTCTTCCCATTGCTATGGGTTTCTCCCAAATTAATCCTCACAGTTTCGTAACCATACTCGCACAACTGAGTAGGCTAATTCTGAAAATTGAAAGGGGAATCTGCCTGCTATTGGTTGGTACAGGCTAATACTTGGCCTATTCGGTCCACCCCTGCATCTGCCTCAGATTTGAACTGTCGTCCTGGCTAGGGTTTTCGTAAGGGGTCACCAACCTTTTTACAGGGGCTAGCTCTGTCTTCAGGGGTAGGGACATCATCGCCTTTACTAGGTGCATTCGATGGTAGAGGCAGCGGTGGTCTATTACCACTATTGTTGTTCCCCTCTCTATGATCCCTAACCTTTGTATTGTGTCGTGAGGGAATTAATCGGAATTCATCCCTTCCGTCAGCAGTGGTCCGTTTTTGCAACCCCAGATTTTCCACTAGTTGTGGTTCCACTGTTTCCCAAACACTAGGTAGGTTTCTTGCAACTTATAGTTACCTTTAGCATCGCTTATTCGCCCCAACCTGCGACACATTTGGTCTAACACTGCATGTTGCCTTTGTTATTAGCTTCTCTATGAATATGTTGTTGTTCTAATCGTTGGTGGACTTCCTTTAACTTAATCTGGTTCGCTCATATTCTTCCCGTGCCGCAACCTGTTACGGGGTAGCCAATGTGGTACTTTTGAATTGACTAGGCCGTGCTCATATCTAGAAAATTGGAGAACTGTTAGTAAAGCTCGGTAAGAGAGTATGATAAAAGATCAAAGGGTTCTCAAAGGCTTTATAACTTGTTAACTTGATATATTGTTAAGGTCTCATCTCTGTTGCTTGATGATCACTTAACTGCGGGGGGGGTTGTTTTTTATTTTTTTGATTATATCATATATTCACGGTTAACGTACAGGAATCTGCATGGAGTGCTAGCTATGCCATAAACAAAACGTTAATTCCAAACGTACAAAACTAAAGAAATAACCGCACAAATTCATTCCTAGTGATGACTATACCGTCACCGTGCCCAGCAATGGCGACTAATTCAGAAAGTATAGAATGAAATGATACCAAAAGAAATCATAACCGAGAGGAAAGATATAGCAGCAAAGTCAGACCACTCAGTCTGAGTCATAGTCGGAGGAGGAGGAGGCAGCAGTAGCAAAAACCGCTGGCATGGTGGGTGGGAAGTTCGTGCGAGTAGCACGGATGTATGAGCCAAGACCAAGGATCATGTCCAGGTCGGCCCAAAGTAGCAAGCCATGGTCCATTGTAGACAGCTTCGGAAGGTAAAGCTGGCGTTCTCGGGACTAGGAGGGACAGTGGAGAACTGCATGCTCGAAAGTTTCATACTCTGAGTCGCAGGAAGGGAAAGTGGGAGAGCGATCGGCATCGGTCTATGAGGGTTGCGCAGCAAGATACCTCTTGCCAGTGCGCATTTGCTGGATTCGCCCAGCTGTGAAGCGGTTGAGGCCCAAGAAGGCATGTGGGTGTAGGGACGGCTTGTACTGGTAATAAGGAGGGGGTGGGGACAGGTGTGTCCAATCAGTGAGGAGGTCCATTCTGCACTCCTCCTATATCAATTTAAAGGAGACAGCACCTAGGATAGGAGGAAAGGGGGCTAAAACAGTACACAGTAGGAGGTGGGAGTTTATCTGTGGGAGTTTGAAACCGTCCGGTGCCACCTTGACCAAGAGGTAGCACATTCCATCTATTGGGAAGTGGGAGCGGACGGCGGGTATGGGCCTTGGTTGGTTCCAGCGGAGGGGGAGGTAGTTGGCCCTAAGGCCATGACGGAGGTGGCGGGAGGAGTCCCCAGCCCTAAAATTGGATTGGGATAGAAATGATTGGGGCAGCCGGGCTGTGGTTGGGTTAATCAAGGGGGTGGAGCAGGCCAACCTTAGTGCGGCCATCCTGCGGCGATGGGGGAGGAGCGAGTTGAGAGTGGGCAGGCAAGCCTCACAGGGAAGGATAAATACAGGAGTCGATAAGAAGCAGTTAGTGACCCGTCATTGGACCTTGCTCCAAAAGACCACCATCTTCCCCATCATGGCAGCTTTGGGGATGTGGAGGTCCTCTCTGTAAGCGAGGATTGGTAGCACCAGGCCCATGTCCAGTCTGTGGTTCAGATAGGGGACTATGCCTATACCAGGAGGAGAGAGTTGCCAGATGAGGCAGAAGGCCCCTTGAGTGAGGGCTAGCCTCTTGAGGAAGAAGGTAGAGGTTTCCATAGAGAGCGAGAACCAGTATCCTAGCCATCGGACTATGGAAGAGGGGTGTAAGAGACTCCCATCCTGTGAGACCAGGACTAGTAAGGAGGGAGAGCAATCCCTTGGAGTTCGCCAGTGGATGAGTTTGGTTTTGGGAACGGAGTAGGAGACTCTAAGCGGTGTGGCCTTGCTCCAAAGGCGGCTGTAATAGTGTTGAAGAACCTGTGTATTCCTCCAGTATGACCTAGACCCTATAGTAAAAGTAAAATCAACAACATAAGGGAAAATAATCCCCTTTGGGATAGACAAGTGCAGGGAGGAAACATAAATTAGAAATAACAAAGGAGAGATAGGAGAGCCCTGGGGGGCACCCGATTGAACAAGCAAGAAAATATTAGTGGATCCCTGAAAATTCAGGCAGCATTTGCAGTCAGTTAAAAAGGAATTAACCCAAGAAACCAAATATGGAGATACGCCTTTAGCGCGAAGTAGGGAAGATAAACAAGTAGAGAAAATATTATCAAAGCCTCCCTTAATATGAAGGAAGAGGGTAGAGGTCTTGAGGCCTGCACGTTGCAGCAGGCGGACTTCGTGTGCAAGAGTAGCACATGCGTCAACGGTGCTGAGGCCTGGAAGCGAGCCACTTTGGTTGGAGTAGATGAGCCCAACGGTGCGGGCCATTTGTGAAAGGCCGGTTGCCATTATCCTTTCCAGAATCTTGGATATAGTATCTAGGAGGACAAGGACTCAGAAGGAGGAGGGAGAGTTGTAATTAGATTTGCCGGGCTTAGAGAGGACAATGCCTTTGGCTCTTTTAAGGGAGGAGAGGTGGAAGCCAAAGGTCAGCAGGGGACCTAGGAGGGAGGTGAGGAAGGTGGGGTTGATGTTGTTGATCCTTTTCCATGTGCCATAGGGGATCAGGTCGGGCCCAGAGGCTGAGGTGTTTGAGGACTTGAGGAGGACGAGGGAGACTTCCTGTTTCTGAAGTGGCAGGAAGTCCGCGAACGGTCGCAGGATGGATGGAGAGGATTGGGGTTCTTTAGGAGGAAAAAAGTGAGGCAGGAGGGAGGTGTTGACTTCGACGGGTTTCGTGGCGTTGGGAAAGCAGGGGAACCGATCAGGGGGGCGCACGCTAGCGATCCTGCGGGCAGCATACACCGATTTGGAGTACAAAGAGGTGAGGAAGGAATTCAAGTGTGATGCCTAGGCCTTTTTTATGACTTTGAAAAACGCGAGGCGGGAGGAACGAGCGCTGTCGGAGAGGGTGGTGGAGGGGGACATGCGTGATATTCTTACCTCTCTGTTGAAAGCTTAGCGCAGCTGTGATAGTGCAGCTGTCCACCATGACTTTGACCTGAAGTAAGGACGTTTGTTAAGTGTGTGCTGGGCTAGGAGGGAGGGGATGGTGCGTAGGTGGCGGTCGATCCAAGCAACAAGTGAGGCTGAGGTAGGGAGTGGGGGAGGAGGTGGGACCGATAGATCCTTGATGAGAGGGGAGAATGTGTCCCAATCCATTTTGGTCAAGTTGGGAGTGGGGTCAGGCTGTCGTAGAAAGGGCGTGGAAAGGGCTATTGTGATTGGGACAATGGTCAGAGCCATTGAGCGGGAGGGTGTCACCCCATCAGCTAACAAAGGGGCCAAGGAAGGGATTTGCACAGGCCAGGTATAAGACTCCAGGTCTGGATGTGCCATCGAAGGGGAACCTAGTCAATACACCTAGTGTATTTATAACTGAGTAGCCTAGCTCGGAGGCCAGGTCAAAGAATGGGGAAGAAAGACTAAATTCAGTATCAGAAAGCACGCTTAGAGGGTCAGAAAGAGGGTGATGGTGGTTCGAATCCCCAACCAGGAGGGTGGGGAAAGCATGTTCCGTGAAAATAAAAGATGGGGTAATTATACAGGTGTGGGATGAGAGCCCGGTAGTGGACTAGGCATTGTAAACATGGAAGACCCGATGAGCTGAATTAAACAGGCCTGATGGGGAGTGAATATCAATAGCCAAAAAGTCCAGCTGATCAAAGAAAACAGCTAGTATTGCAAAAACTTGCATAAAATCAAGGAGAGCTTAAACGGTCACCCTTGGTTAGGAAACCTTTCGTAGCAGGTGGGGATAAAGATTAATAAGAGGAAAATATTGCTAGTTGCCCCTTGAAGATCGGAGGATCGTGTAGGGCGGCCAAGTATTGAGGGGTGGGCATAGCTTCATGGCTCTTGAATAGTGATAGAAACACATTCCAGCTCCCAAGGCAGTTGTGCTGAATGAGGGAGAGGGTAGTACTTGGCGCCTGTGTCAGGGAGGAGGGGTCCAGTGCGGGACTCATAGGCGAGGAAAGCCCGATGGGCCACATGGGAGCGGAGAACTGGAGAGCCAGGAGGGGACTGGTGCTACAGATTTGGGGGGAGGGTCAGCTGGAGCGCCAGTTGGTGGGACTGGCTGTCTGGGGGTCGTAGGATCCATGGTGGCAGTAGTGGGGGAGGGAGTCCTGTGTGGGTCGGGTAGGGTGGGTGCATCTTGGTCCATGATATCAACGGGACCTTGATAACCTTCAGGCATATAGGGGGGGCGTCTTCATCAGTGGGAGGGAGGGGGCCGGATGGGCAGGAACGGTTTGTGGCAGGATGGGGTCCTGCACAACTAGAGCACATGAGGGGGAAGGCTGGACAACACCCAGCAACGGACTTGGTGTTTCAGCCCTGAGGGCATTGGCGATTAGGGCAGTGGTGAGCCGCTCGTAAACGTGCTAGAGCACATAGGGGACAGGTGGGGGTGGGGGCTTTTCACATACGAGAGGGGTGGCCGTAAAGCCAGCACTTCCGGCATTGCATATACTTCCCAAAGGAGTGGGCCTTTTCGACTTTGCGCAGACGGGAGAAGAGACGCATGGTGGATCCAAGCCTGTTTACATTTTCAGGGGCCACGATGACTACTACAGACGTAGTGGTCTTAGTTGCCTGAATGTCAGGGTCAGTTTGGAGGAAGCGTGCTGAGTAGATAATGACGTCAGTTGCAATGTGAACTGACTCAAAGAGGATAGGGAAGAGGCCAGCCTGGTCCTACGGAAGGTAGGCTGTAGGTAAGCTTTGGATGGCTAATTGGACCTCGTTTGGGGCGGGGCGGATAGGACGGTAGGGGTTGTTTCCTACTGGAAAAGCTTAGTTAAGAGTGTTAGTCATCGCTTCATAGTAGGGTGAGTAAGCAAGGGAGAGTGTGGGTGGGTCAGTGCCCAGGAGGGTGAGATATCCTATAGGATTGAGAGGTGCAGAAAAGGACAGGGGGAAAGGCCAGTAGGCCTGGCTCAGGACGGCAGCCATCAGGTCGGAGGCGGTAGCTGCCAAACGGTCAGCATCTGCATGAGGTGTGGGTAAGGTGGGCGGGGCGAAGAACCTGCACTCGGCGGAGGGCAACGGTGGCAGACCAAGAGACTGTGGGCTACTGACGTTGGACGCTGCGACTTACGCCAGTGTGGTTGGCTTCTTCCCTTTGCCTTGAGTACCTGGTGTAGAGGCTGGTACTCCTGCTACAGCAGCATAGGACTTGTTGGCAGGACGGGGCTGGGAGTGTGTGGGTCGGGTGTTGCTGGATGAGGGTGGTGAGCGGAACTCAGTTAGGGGAGGGTATTTGCCTGCCATGTACTCTTGTGCTTCCCAGGAGTGTGGGTGTCGGACGGCATATGTGGCAGGGTTGGCATACCACTGTTTTTCAACTGTGTCATACCAGGGGAGGTACGTGAACTAAGGGGTTTTTTTTTTTTTTTTTTTTTTTTGATTTTCTCATATATTCGCTGTTAATGTACAGGAACCTTCATGGAGCGCTCTCTATTGCATAAACGAAACGTTAATTCCAAATGTGCAAAACAAAGGAAATAACCGCACATGTTCTCCCCTAATGATGACAATACCCTCACCGCGCCCAGGAATGGCGACTAATTCAAAAAGTATAGAATGAAATGATACTAAAGGAAATCATAACCGAAAGGAAAGATATAGGAGGAAAGTTAAACCGCTCAGTCTGAGTCATAGTCGGAGGAGGAGGAGGCAGCAGTAGCAAAAACCATTGGCATGGTGGGCAGGAAGTTCGTGCGAGTGGTGCGGATGTATGAGGCAAGACCAAGGATCATGTCCAGGTAGGCCCAACGTGGAGAGCCATGGTCCATTGTAGACAGCTTCTGAAGGTAAAGCAGTGGTTCTCGGGACTTGGAGGGGCAGTGGAGAATTGCATGATCGAAGGTTTCGTCCTCTGAGTTGCAGGAAGGGCAGGTGGTAGAGCGATCGGCATCGTTCCATGAGGGTTGCGCACCAAGATAGCTCTTGCCAGCGCGCATTTAGTGGATTCGTCTACCTGTGAAGTGGTCGAGGCCCATGAAGGCATTTGGGCGTAGGGACGGCTTGTACAGGCAGTAAGTAGGTGCAGGGGACAGGAGTGTCCAATCAGTGAGGAGGTCCTTTCTGCACTGCTCCTTCATCAATTTGTAGGCGACAGCACCTAGGATCGGTGGATGGGGGGCTAAAACCGTGCCCGGTATGAGCTTTAAGTTTACCTGATGGAGCTAGAACCCGTTCGGTGCCACCTTGAGCAAGAGGAAGCATATTCCATCGATCATTAGGTAAGAGTCGACGGCGGGTATGGGCCATGGTTGGTTCAGAGGGAGGGGGATGTAGTTGGCCCTAAGGCCAATAATGTGGTAGCGGGAGGAGTCCCCAGCCTTAAAGTTGGAGAAGGATGGAAATGATTGAGGCAGCCGGGCTGCGGCAGGGTTGATCTCGTGAGGGGAGCAGGACAACTGTATTCTGGCCATCCTGCGGCGATGTGGGAGGAGCGAGTTGAGACGGGGGAGGCAATCCTCACAGGGAAGGATAGATACAGGAGTCGATGAAATGCAGTTAGTGACCCATCGTTGGACCTTGCTCTAAAAGACGTCCATCTTACCCATCATTGCAGCGATGGGGATGTGGAGGTCAGCTCCGTAGGTGAGGATCGGTAGCAGTAGGCCCATGGCCAGTCTGCGGTTCAAGTAGAGGACAATGCCTATGCCAGGAGGAGAGGGTTGCCTCATGAGACTCAAGGCACCTTAAGCGAGGGCTAGCCTCTTGAGGAAGTGGGTAGAGGTTTCTATTGAGTGTGAGAACCAGTATCCTAGACATCGGACTATGGTAGAGGGGTGGAAGAGACTCAGATTGAGAGAGACCGGGGCTAGTGAAGGGCGGGAGCAGTCCCTTGGAGTTCGCCAGTGGATGAGTTCGGTTTTGGGGATGGAGAAGGAGACGCCAAGTGGGGAGGCCTTTCTGCAGAGGCGGGTGTAGTAGTGTTGAAGAAGCTGTCTGGCCCTCCGCTATGACCCAGATACAACTGTGACAGTAAAATCATCAACATAAGAAAACATAATCCCCTTGGGGATAGACAAGTGCAGGGAGGAAACATAAATTAAAAATAACAAAGGAGAGAATTGAGAGCCCTGGGGGGCACACACATGAACAGGCAAGAAAATATTAGGGGAGCCCGGAAAAATAAGGAGGCTTCTGCGCTGAGTTAAAAAGGAACGAACCCAAGAAACCACTTAAGAAGATACACCTTAGGCGCGAAGTATGGAAGATAAACAAGTAGAGGAAATATTATCAAAGCCTCACTTAATGTCAAGAAAAATGGTAGAGGTCTTGAGGCCTGCACGTTACAGCAGGCGGACCTCGTGAGTGAGGGCAGCACATGCGTCAAAGGTGGTGAGACCTGGGAGTGTGCCACATTGGTTTGGGTAGAAGAGGACAACGGTGCGGGCGATTAGCGAAAGGCGGGTTACCATTATCCTTTCCAGAATCTTAGAAACAGTTTCTAGGAGGACAAAGCCTCGCAAGAAGAAGGTGGAGTTGTAATCCGATTTGCCAGGCTTGGAGAGGACACTGCCATTGCCTTTTTTAAGGGAGGAGGGGTGGACACCATAGGTCAGCAGGGGACCTAGGAGTGAGGCGAGGAAGGTGGGGTTGATGTTATTGATCCTTTTCCATATGCCATAAGGGATGAGGTCAGGCCCAGGGGCTGAGGTGTTGGAGGACTTGCAGAGGGCGAGGGAGACTTCCTGTTTCTGAAGTGGCAGGAAGTCCGCAAAGGGCCGCAGGATGAATGGCGTGCATTGGGGGTCTTTGGGATGAATAAAATCATGCAGGAGGGAGGTGTTGACTTCGACGGGTGTCGTGGCGTTAGGAAAGGAGGGGAACCGATCAGGCGCGCGCCAGCTAGAGATCCTGCAGGCAGCCCACACCGGTTTGCAGTCCAAGAAAGCGAGGAAAGAGTTCCAGTATGATCCCTTGGCCCCTGTAATGGCCTTGAAATACGCGAGGAGGGAGGCACGAGTGCTGTCGGAGAGGGTGGTTGAGGGGGACATGCGTGATATTTTTGCCTCTCTGTTGAAGGCTTGGCGCAGCTGCGATAGTTCAGGTGTCGACAATGGCTTTGAGCTGAAGCAATGACGTTTGTTTAGTCTGTGCTGGACTAGGAGGGAGGTGATGGTGCCCAGGTAGCCGTCGAACCAAGCTCTAAGTGAGGCTGAGGTATGATGAGGGGGAGGAGGTGCGACCGATAGACCCTTGATCAGGGGGGAGATTGATTGCCAATGGGTGTTGGCCCAGTTAGGAGTTGGGTCACACTGTCGTAAAAAGGGTGTGGATAGGGCAATTGTGATTGGGACATGGTCGGAGCCAGTCAGTGGGAGGGTGACACCCCATGAGCTAATAAATGGGGCAAGGAAGGGATTTGCGAAGGCCAGGTCTATGACTCCAGGTCTGGATAAGCCATCGAAGGGGAACCTAGTGAATACACCTGGTGTATTTATAAGCGAGTAGCCTAGCTCTGTGGCCAGGTCAAAGTATAGGGAAGAAAGACTAAATTCAGTATGAGAAAGGACCCTTGGAGGGTCGGAAAGATTGTGATCGAGGTTCAAATCCCCAACCAGCAGGGTGGGGAAAGCGTGTTCCCTGAAAATAACAGATGGGATAATTCTACGGGTATGGGATGAGCGCCAGGTAGTGGAGTAGGCATTGTAAACATGGAAGACCCGATGAGCTGAGTTAAACAGGCCTGAAGTGGAGTGAATATCAATTGCCATGAAGTCCAGCTGGTCGACAAAACTGGATAGTAGTGCAAAAACTTGCATGAACTCAAGGAGAGCATAAAGGGCCACTCTAGGTTTGGCGCCGTTAGTAGTAGGTGGGGAAAATGATTCAAAAGAAGAAAATATTGGAAGTTGCTGCTTGAAGACCGGAGGATCCAGCAGGGTGACCAAGTGTGGAGGGGTGGGCATAGCCTTAAGGCTCTTGAATAGGGACTGAAACACAATGCAGCTCCCAAGGCAGTTGTGTTGAATGAGGTGAGGGTAGTGCCTGGCCCCTGAGTCAGGGAGGGGGGTCCAATGCGCGACTCATTGGCGAGGAAAACCCGATGGGCCATGTGGGAGTCGAGAACTGGAGAGCCAGGTGGGGACTGGTGCAACAGATTTGGGGCGAGGGTCAGCTGGAGCACCAGTTGGTGTGACTGGCTGTCTGGGGGTTGTAAGATCC
>QFET01002643.1:0-108078 GCA_003316355.1 Tuber calosporum
ATATACCCTGCGGACAGGATCCGGTCGGACGGACGGCGACGACGTATACGGTGTTACGAAGGTGCTCCAATATTTCTTCTTTCTATGATTGTGAGCAACTGCACAAGGCGCCAGTGCTGTCGTCCGGGGCCAACGTCGGGGCCGGAGGGGGGTATTAGTCTGTGGAGTTTCAAGCCCAGATCTCTCAAACTGCTCCTCTGGGCCCTTGTGGGAGTTATGTGCCTAACAGGAGGAATGCAGATTCAGATCACACCTGTCCTAGGTGTGGGGCAGAGGAGGAAATCTTTGAACATGTGGTGGCCTTGTGCCCTAATCTGGCTCCGGCTAGGGAAGATTATCAAGCCAACTACTTTGATATTGGGGCTTATTCCGAGTTTTGGAAGAGTGGAAAGAAAGGTTGGGGACTTATGAAGGATTTGATTTCATTTGTTTTTATTAATCATGTGAATTTCCCCTGGGTGATGGTTGAACCATGCTTTGCTAGGGCAGATCAGGTTAGGTCATAACGATTATTTGTGTATATGGATAGATTGAGATTTTCTTTAGTGGGAACAGCATTAACATTGATTGAATTCCTTCGGAACTTAATAGTTTTGGTTTTGTTTTATTTCTTTTGCTTTTGTTTTTAGTTGGGTTTTTATGTGTCATGGGATCCTTCCCGCCTACACTGGTTGTACCCTAGGAGATGAGTTTATCTTGTACCTAAAATCATACCACGGATTCAACAAAAAATAAAAATAAAATAAAAAAAAGCAGTGTCTAGGCGGCATGAACCATACTCGTACTTGTACTTTACAAACCCTATCCGTATTTGCCTCAACGCACCGTTTTTATGGCGCCACACTTGTTTCTGGGAAAAGTTACCTCCGGAGGTAATTATTTTTCCACGGATTGCAGGGATTGTTGCAGGCATAAAAAATTGCAAAAAATCCATGGATTACACAATCAAACACCTTTATTTCTCACAATCCATGGATTGAGGGTCATATTTGGATTTTACATTGCAGATGGTGCAATGTATGGAAAACGATCCACGAACCAAACAGACTCTTATCCAAGTTAATGTGGCATGGTAGCGATCACCCGGTAGCGACGGAGACGCCTTATTGCGGCTGCACCGCCTGCGTTTAAATGAGGTTCAGTGCCATGCGGCAAGCGGGCACCAGGAAGGATTGTGGCCAGTGCTCGACGCACGGGATTGCGCTCCTTTACTGGACGCGCCCAAGAACACTCGCGGCTCACAACTAGTTTGTCTGGCGAAAATAGGAGCCCCCTACCTACCATATGCCGCTACAGTCTGGCGCTGGTACAGTTGCTGTCTGTTCTCTCCCCAGTTCCCATCTGGCACAGCCAAGGCTTGTGCATCGGCAGTCTCCTCCCGGTGAACGACACGTCTCCCTTCCAAAATCCCTCCCTGAGCTCACATCTCTCCTCTCCCATTTTATCGCAGGCCCGTCTATCCCTTCGAAAATACGGAAATTTTGCTCTTCTGGTTTGTATATAACTCTCATCATAGTTCTGTGATACTTCAAGGCTTACAAACTCGTACCCACAGTGAAGCGTTACTATTCTCGTCAATAACAATAACTTATACAAAATGGCTGCTGTTCAGATTAGCGAGGTCCAAAAGGATGGTGCTGTGGGAGAGAAGCCAGCTATCTTTGACTCGACCGCTCCTGCTGCTGATTCTGCCTCTACATACGACCATTATACGTTCCCAACTACAAATCCTGAGTCAGGGGAGGGGCACCCGGGGCACACAACTCCTGAACAGGACGCGAAGGTCTTGGAGCTGAGGAGTGTTTTGGAAAAAGAAGGATATACCGAGAGGCTAGATACCCACAGCATGGTCAGTTGGTTTTATTCTATCATACCCAGAGAGAGAATGACTAACTCTATGTCTAGCTTCGATTCTTGAGAGCTCGGAAATTTGATGTCAACTTAGCCAAGGCAATGTTTGTCGAGTGCGAGAACTGGCGGAAGGAGTTCAAGGTTGATGAAATTATCAGAGACTTTGTCTACACTGAGAAGCCCGAAGTCTTCAAGTACTACCCTCAATACTATCACAAGATCGACAAAGTAGGTTCTTTCATTGCTCTTAGTTATCTAGAATTGTTGCTAAACTCGGGATAGGATGGCCGTCCGGTCTACTTCGAGCAATTGGGAAAGATTGACTTGAATGCAATGTACAAGATCACTACTGCAGAGCGTATGCTCAAAAACCTCGTTCTGGAGTATGAGCGCCTAGCGGACCCTCGTTTGCCCGCCTGCTCCCGCAAGGCAGAGAAACTCCTTGAGACCTGTTGCACCGTAATGGACCTTAAGGGGGTTGGAATCACAAGCATCGGCTCTGTCTATAATTATGTCAAGTCTGCTTCCGCAATCTCCCAGAACTACTATCCGGAGAGACTAGGTAGGCTTTATCTCATTAATGCTCCATGGGGATTTTCCGGGGCATTCAAAGTCATCAAGGCCTTTTTGGACCCAGTCACCGTATGTCGCACCCTCCTTATAAAGTTTTGCATCCAATCGCTCTAACCCTTTTTTAGGTGGACAAAATCCATATATTGGGCTCTGGTTACCAACCTGAACTTCTAAAGCAGATTCCGAGTGAGAATCTTCCTACACAGTTCGGTGGTACATGTGGCTGTTCTGGTGGTTGCGAATTTAGTGATTCTGGGCCATGGCAGGAGAAGCAGTACTTGGGCTCTGAGGAATAGATTGGCAGATTCTTGTTTCAAATTATTATTTTTTCCGAGAGAGTATTGGCAGACCGTTGCCGTTTTTAATGCCAGGTTCTTGACGGTTTCTTGAATTGCAATATACAAAGGAGGGGTGTTGTCGACTCTAGACAACTTTAGAAGTGAGGATAATAATAGAGTTGCTTTAGGCTAAGAATAATTGGTTTATCTTTAACAGCGAGCCCAGAAAACTTCTTACAGTGGACAATACTTGGTTAGAAAGGCTTGCAATCGAGAATTGTACCCAAGCACTGATAACACCTAGCGATCACCTATGAATATTGAATCATGATACTCTTCTGTTATACAACTATCAATGTACGTGCCTGTCCAAATCCTATCTTGCTCTCAGTCAAGCCTACCTTTTTTTACCCTGGCACCCTGGTCGCGATTACCCCTCCAAACATTGAGGCATCCTATTATTGCCAATCAGCCATCGATGTATACAACTTCTCTTCTCTCGGGAGGGTATCTGCAGAGGGAGGCTCCTGTCAGAACCCGTCTGAGCACTTGACCATTCGAAACAGCGTCACAGGGTTCGCCCCCATGATGACGCATGGAAAGGGTGATCAGGAACCCAGTTTTCTTTCCAGCCTTTGTCTTTTGGGCTCCCTTCACGGGACCTTGACAATTTACTAAAACGGGATATATTATTGTGTTCGCAAGAATCCACCAGAACCAGACACACTATAAGAGCCAGCACTGTGATCTACCATCGCAATAAATCACACATGCACCCATCCCGCCGGTTGACGCAGGCGGGACACAATTCTCAGAACGAGGTCCTAAAATGGTGGTAAAATTTTTTGGTACGATATCAATTGTATTGTTCCGGTTTGCACTTATCCGTGCGCACCAGTGGGCGTGCGGGGGTTGAACGGTTGGCTGCGAGGGTGGAATACATGACTGCCCGGGAAAAAAAAAAGAGAAAAACAAACAAAAAAAACATCTTCATTACCAGTTTCCCCCCCCCCATTGACTCTCACTCTATCTAACTAGGCATGGGGAGATTCTGGAGTTGGTGAACTAGTGCCCAATATTTACAAACTGATCTCTCGAAGGCACGCCTGCTCCCCACATCTCCAGTATGCACCTCCTCACCCACTCACTCGCGTGGGAATAGCTAATGTCTGTTATACGCACTTGTGACTTCTCATGTACGCGAAGCGTTTCGGCCGGGCATCTAGGTGAGGGAGGGAGAGAGGGGGGAAGGGAATAGCTCGAGCTCATCCCAGTGAGTATCCTGATATATACTTTCCCTTGCTACCTCAGTCCCTCCGAACATGGAAGCTGGGTGCCGGGAGTGTGCTGTTATTAGTGTATGTATATATATTCTCGGGATTATATTTCTTCCTGATGCTGAAGGCGGTCTCTCGGGAGAGTACGTGGTCTTCGGTCCCTCTTGATTCACCAAAGAATGGATGCTAGTGGAATGTACAGCCAGCATTTGTAAAGGACATGAGGGCATAATAGGTCAGCGTATCCGGTTTTTTTCACCCCTGAGGCAGTATATGTGAAATATATGTAAACTAGTTGGACGTAAGCCCTCCGGTGAGTGCTGGCGCTGAATTAAGGGTTTCCCGGGTATGATACAGAGTTTCCTACGCCGAAGCTACCGTAAAAACTTGAATAATTGGACGGTGTGATATGTCGTTGGGCTTTCCTCTCTCAGTAAGGTCAAGAATTTTTGTTTTTTTTTCTGTCTCGGAGGGGGAAAGGGCTGTGTTTTTGCTGTGTTTTTCGCCCCTTTTCCAGAGAAGGGAATTTTGGACTTCATAGCACACCGTCCGATTATTCAAGTTTTTACGGTATCTCGTCCAATAAGCGAGACCTCTCGGGGTGTTGCTAACAAATCCCGGGGTCGTTGCTCTGGAGTGATGCTTTTTTGTTTTGTGATACAATTTCCTCGTCTAGTCCTGGGTGGTCCCGGCTTCAAAGCGACAATAATAAATTTGATAAACCGCCTGTGGCCATGCTACCATCCGCAGCGTCCTACCGCCTCCGGGCCATTGACCTCTCGATTTTTTTCCCGACCAAGGGGAAATATATATAATCTGAGTCTGTGGGTTACCACCCAGCATATCAAGAATGCAATACTGGTTCCCCAGGGAAAGACACAGATGGTTGGGCAGGATTTATGTCACGCTCGGAGGCATTCTCCCTAGAAACCCTTGATCCGGCGCCGGCGCTCATGGAGGACTTGTGCTTGTGAATTTACGCATACTATCCTACCGGAAGATAGGTTCTAAAAAACAAAAAAAAAACAAATACACGGGTACAAGAGCTAACGGTACCTGGCTGCTAGCTATAGTTTAACTTCACCAGCATTCAGGTATTAGCTATTGTTAAGCGAGTGATCGGGAGCGGGCTCCGTGTAGAGCCCGAGATACCGGCCCTAGCCTGAGGAAGAGACTATACTCAAGGAAGGAAGATATAAAACCCAACTCAGCGCCCCCACACCAAATGAATAGAATGAAGGGGGGGTGATGCACAAGAAGGTGAAAAGGAAAGAGAAGGTTTATTGCTTCAGAGAATTCTGCTCCTTCCGCCTCTTCTCGTTCTCCCTGTGCATCTTTTTAAAGAAAGCACTCGACTGGCCTTTACCCTTGAGCTCCTTGTTCCTGCTCCTATTGTATTCGATATACGCCATGCCATCACCACCTGCCAGTTCTGAAAGCCTCCCGGTGGTTCTTCGGTACCTCGTGCCCTTCCTGCCCGCGTTGTAAGACAGTTTGGCCCCGTCAAAGTCGTCGCCTTCCTGCTGTCCAGCTTCCGAGTTCTGCAGCATCACCTCTGCGAGGAGCTCTTTCCTCTCGGCAACAGTAGCGTACGCAAGACCCGGTAACTGTTCAATGCCCTGCAGGTGCGTGATAACTTTGAAAGCGTAACCTTGGTCAACAAGGAAGGCCTGACGCTTGCTCGAGTAGTACATTTCTGCCGTATCCTTTGAGACGAGAGAATAGAAGAAAGCGTTGAAACCTTCGTCGTTCCTACGCTTTGCTCTGAGGATTCGTCCTAGTCTCTGAGCCTCCTGTCTTCGGGAACCGTAGTGGGAGGAGATTTGAATTAGGCAGGTGGCCTCTGGAAGGTCGAGGGAGGTATCGCCGATTTTCGAAAGGAAGATAGTATTTACCTGATCATTTAGTTGGAAATTTTCGAGAATGCGAAGACGTTCTTGCTGGGGCGTGTCGCCATAAATGAAGGCTTTCTTGAGCTTTAGAGCGTAAGCTTTCAAAGCATAAACGTTATCCGAGAAGACAATGATTTTATCGCCTCGCTTTTCGTGGTAGTCTATCAGGAATTGTGTTGCTTGGAACCTGATATTAACGTGATTAGTGGGAACTCCAAGAGCTCATAGAGAGGAAGTGGCTTACTTCCGAGGGTTCATGATATAATGGAGGACCTTCTTGCGGGCATCCGGTTCCCGGAGATATTCAGAGTAGAACTCCGGAGTCATCGGACACCATACCTCCGCGCATTGGACTTTAGCAATGTGACCCTGATCTGCAAGCTCCATCCAATTTGCCTCATAAAGTTTCGGACCGATCAGAAAGTTCAAATCGGTGATTTTATCGTCTTCACGTAGAAGGGTAGCAGTAAGGCCTAACTTCGAATGCGTGGCGATAGAATGAACTACTTTACGGAAAATTTGGGCGGGTACGACGTGCACTTCGTCAAGAATGAGAAGACCCCACTCCCGTGATTGGAGAAAGTCCATCATCTTTTGAGAGTCGTGCGAGCGATTACGGGAGTTAGTTACCATAGAGTAGGTAGATACAATGATACCGGCGTCGCCACGGAACTTCTCCTTGTTTTCAGAAGTAAATATAGCAATAGCATCCGGGTTTATATTTGTCCATTTGATGAATTCTTGTCGCCACTGTACAACGCTCATAGAAGATGTAGCCAGCACAACCACACTCTTCTTAATAGTGCACGCAGCAGTAATCCCAACTAGAGTCTTTCCGGCCCCACAAGGCAGCACGATGATGCCACTCTTTGCACGCCCGTTGCCGAACATTTTACTCAAGCTCTTCTCCTGGTATGAGCGGATCTGCGCTTGAGGCTTGAGATCCATATCCAAGTTGGCATTCTTCCTGTCATTGCGGAAGTCGTATTCTTCCAACACGGGGTATCCTAGATCCAAGCATTGCTTCTGTACAGTTTCCACGTCATCTGCCGGAATCTCAAACGAGTGAACAGCGTCCTCGTCTTCTTCGTCCTCTCCTTCCTCATCCTCCCCTAGTCCAGTAACGGAATTGAACAAATCATCGACTGCGTCCCCTGCAACTTCAACAGGTCGACCACCTTGCAGGTTATTGACGTTCGCTGCACCCGCAGCGTTTCTAGTTCCGGGGATGACCAATGCCCCCATCTGCGGGGCCTTTTCCTTTGTAATGCCCGATCCACCTTCACCTTGAACCCTCAATGGTCCAATAACTGGATCCTGCAATAGTCTCTGCAGCATTGCTGGGTCGGAGCTCTCTACGAAGTATCTGTTTTCCTTAAGAACCAATTTAACCTTCCCGTACGAGCTAGTACACTTCTTGATAAAGTCGATGATTTTTGGGGGCACAGGGATTTTGGAAAGCCGATCCATGACTGAAATAATATCATTCGGGTCCAAACCCACAGAGACTGCCGCATATAATGAGTGAGGTGTGAGTTTGTACTCGTGCAGGTAAGTTGGTCGTGACAAGGGCTCCGCAATTGTGGTCAAGAAATCCTGCGCCTGTCTGGCCAAGGGCGAAAAGCTCTCTAGCACGATAATCCCTGACTCGGGGTTGATCCATAGTGGGCGGGATTCATGATCCGATTTCATTTTCAGATAGCTGAAATCCTGCTTGCTGAATATGTGGGATACTGAATCTTTCTTTGCGATGATGTCGTTGCCTTTGGGAACTAAATCCAAACTAAACGCGTTGACAGCCTCTGAGGGTGCTTGTTAGTCGTTGCCCGTAGAAGAATAGAGAAAGACTGACTAGATATAGCCCGACCCTCTTCCGTATTCTCAATCTCTTCACCGTCCGAGTACTCATCGCTGCTGTCCACATCGACTGCCGGAGTCACCGGCCGAGAGCGTTTTGTAGCTACAGCCGTAACGGCGACAGCTGGAGTCCCTATGGATATTGTACTGTTAGCGAGCGTATCAAGGCGAACGTGGAGATAAAAGAACCTC
The DNA here is from genome assembly GCA_003316355.1 of Tuber calosporum. Classification (NCBI taxonomy): domain Eukaryota; kingdom Fungi; phylum Ascomycota; class Pezizomycetes; order Pezizales; family Tuberaceae; genus Tuber; species Tuber calosporum. Next base: position 7,921 of record QFET01002643.1, read on the forward strand.
CTGCTGCACTAGCCTTGCGTTTTGGAGGCATGTTCTGTACTTGCGGTAAATATTTTTTTTGTTGGTATAGGTCAAGAGGAAAGAGTTGTGGGGTGAGCTCGGATTGCACCTCGTTGCGACATGATAAAAGCTCTCAGGTCGAGGCAGGGCGGCATATGACGGAGGCGTCAGGGCGGCAGCGGCGGCGGTGCAACAACTGAGCCATGTTGGAAAAATTTATGGATACCACCATGATGGAACCCTAATCGTGCCAAGGTTGTGGCTGGCTGCCACAACCCCTGCTTGTTCGTAAACTGAAAACCTTGGGCACCTCGAGAGTATGATACCCGACAGCTCAACGTAACTTTGTGGCTCACCATAGTAACCTGGTGGCGCAATGTCATTTTGTTGCTTAATGTCAGTATGTGGCTCAATGTCATTTTGTGATGGGGTATCATATCGATGCCTCATCTTGTAGCGTAGTGTAATTTTGTGGTTCAAGTTCATTTTGTGGTTTGAGATTACTTTGTAGTACAATCAAATATCAAGCATTACTATTATTTGATATTATATCAATATTATATATTATATATTGCAAATAGCTGCCAGGTTGGGGTACTCTTTATTTGTACTAGGAAGTGAGGCAAGTGCAGCCTGAATGGGAAATTGGATATCATTATATGGCTCTACCCTTTGACTGGCAAAACTGGGGGATGGTGGAGGTATCATAACATGGTGTAATATTGAAGATATTGTATAAAGGAAAGATGGCAGTATGTTGAAAAGTAAGGTAATCTTTACTCTTGAAATGAGAAAATATGGTAACTGAATTATAAGTGCTAGAGTTGCCTCTAGCCACAAACCAATATTGAGCCACAAAATGATGTTGAGCTACCATGTTACTATGGTGAGCCACAGAGTTACGTTGAGCTGGCCGCCACTATCTCCAGAGTGCCCCAGGTTGTGAGCCAGCGAACATCCTGGGGTGGTGGTGGCTCAGAAGCCACAACCTTGGCACCGTTAACTTTCAAAAATCATTCTTGTGTTGGTTTTGGTTGATTTCAAGTTCCCCAGCACCATACATCAACAGAGTCAAAGAAAACTCCCCTAGTATCCATCATCCGCTGGCATTGCACAACATTGTGGAGAGGGGCAAGTAGGCATTTAGGAAGGAGTACAGCAGTCACCTTGAGCGCCCTTCACTAATGAGATGCCATTTACTCCTGGTGACTTCTAAAGAGTGCGTATGGTTGCCACCTAGACGTCTTCGTTTTGGCCCTAATATAGATATTAGCGGATAGACTTTAGGGTTTCTGGTTGTAGCCCAAAACTTCAGGAATGACCCAGGTCACAGATTTTTTAGTGAACACTCATTTTGATGGAAAGTGTTATATCTAGTTAACAAAAAGTAGTAAAAATAGAGAGTTGCCATAATCAGCCCGAGATGAATGTATCAAAAGGAAAAACCTGTTTTTTTAAAAAACCACAAAGTGAGAACTCTTCTGAACCGTGCAGAGACATTACAACAACGGCACTTCTGCTTTCAACAATTGATACCAATATACGGTACTTTCCCCAAGGTGAATTTGACTAATGGCTTTTTTAATTTTCGGAGGAAATATCCGTTCATATAACTTTCAATTGCAGTTTCTTGCAGCAATACTTGTGTATAGTAGGCCGAAATAGAGAATTTGTTCAGGGCACCCGCCTGCGCGGGAAGTTACCCATTGTAAACCAGGAAGGTTCTATCCCCAGAAAAAAATGTAACTGCCTCCAAGGAAAGGAAAAGACAACACAGTCCTGATGGCCCAGTTCAAGCACGGTTGTTGAAATGTACGTTTCCTTATCCTACTAATCATATGACTATGTTGGTCATGTGATATAGTCATGTGATCTTCAAGAAGTATGTAGTGGATTCTAGCATGTTCTGGGTATTTCATAAAGTATACTATTCATGTAACCATAAAAGGGTATATAAAGGAGACAACCTGCCCTTCACTTAGGATAAGCACACAACTCAGAATATATTTTATCTTAGTATCACTATACTGTGAGCTTTGACTACCAACTCTAATTACAAGAGCAAGTGTCATTCATCGCATATATTTTCAGGTTATGAGCCCGGGTTTGCAATCACTCCGCAAATCTTACATCAAAAACCAGTAAGATATTATCTATATTGAGAACCTCGTTACCGTTACCCCTCTTTACATATCCTTAATCCCATATTACCAAAACATCACATACGATGTCATCCTCATCCTCCACCTCCGGAATCTCAATGTCTGCCAAAGACTACCCTAAGCTTCATAGACAAGAAGATTACAGAACCTGGGCTGATGCCTGGCAATGTGTTTCCCAAATCCTTGAAATATGGGACATAGTCAAAGGCACAACACAGAAACCTGAACAAGCAGACGAACAAGACAAAGAATCAACCTCTACAGTATCAGTAACCGAATGGGAACGCAAAAATAATCAAGCAAGATTTTTCCTATACAAGTCTGTAGACAAAGTTTTTCACACCGACATATCGGCACACCGTACAAGTCACGGAGTCTTGCAAGCGTTCAAAGACCGATTGGACAAAGAAACCCCTGCTACCAACATGATGCGTCTTACTGTCCTATTCATGCTTCGTTTGAAGCAAGGACAAAAATTCTCCAACCACATCGCACGCTTCGAATCTGCCTGTAACAGACTGTCACAACTGTGCACATCGACACCAGATGACTCCGATGAATTTCGAAAAATTATGTTCACGGTCACTTGATCTGAAGTCTTGAAAGGTTCGTACTTCATGATATTCGTATGCAAGATACATCCTGAGCTGTGCAATATGCTTGCCGCATGACAGGAAGAACGGTATGCAGATATAAGAAACTTCTTTGTCAGCAGAGAAGCAGAAAGAGGAGAAAAGGTAGAAGAAGAAATAGTGCTATCGGTAGCATTCAAAAAGAACATCCAAGAATGTACCTACTGCAAGGCAAGGGGAAAGAGATGGGACAATGATGTTACTGCCAAGTGCAATAACATGAAAAGAGACAAGGCAAAGAAAGGAAAAACAAGTACCGCCGCTGCAACAGATGCAACTGTCACGATTTTGATGGCGAAAGATACCCCATCAGCAAGCATTACACGAGTTTGGCTCTGCGACTCAGGAGCCTCAAGTCATATATCACCAAACCAAGTATCCACCGAGCAACCGATAAAGGAGACGTACAACTACATGTGCTTTCGGTGGATGGATCCAAACATACAGTCGTACTCTGATCCACACTGTATGTACCTCAATTTAGATATTCCTTGGTCTCAGAGTCTCGAATGGACGATGCAGGAGTAGATGTAAATGTCAAAGGAGGAAAAAGGGATTACAAGAGAGGAGGAAAAAGTGTCATGGCGGCAAAGAAGCAAAATGGACTGTGGCAGGTTATATTATCTAATGATTTTTCTATTGTTACAAGATACGAAAAGTTGCATCAGAGTCTTAGACATCCAAGTGTAATCAAGACTGTTATAAAGACTTGTCTCCCATCGTTACACCCAAGGATTTCGAATGTGATACCTGCAGAACGCAAAAATCAACGCATTCGTCTCCACTACCAATTGGTATTAAGACTACCGAACCATTTGAGAAGGTTCATTCTGACCTAAGCGGACGAATATTGGGAAAAACGCTAGGACAAAATGAATATGATATGCCATTTGTCGATGATTATTCACGATATTGCTGGATATACCTTCTACAAACTAATAACGGAGCTGCACCTGTAATCAAACACTTCTGGGAACTGGTTCAAACACAATTTGAAACGAGGATCAAAAGATTTCATAGTGATAATGGAACTGAGTACATTAACCAGGAAGTGAAAGATTTTTTCAACAACCGAGTAATACATACCACATCACCACCTCACCACCTCACCACCCTGTACTAAATGGTGTCGCCGAACGGATAAATCGAACTCTTACTACGATAGTAAGATGTATGTTACCATCCAACAAGAAATTCTTATGAGGAGAAGCATATTCAACCGCTATTTACCTATACAATAAACGATAGCATACAACAATCGAAACATCACCGTTCGAAAGACTATACAAAATGAAACCGACTATTGACCACTTGCAATCATGGTACACATCAGCAAGGATACATGTACCCTCTGAAAAATGAGGCAAATTAGATCCAACAACAGACCAAGGTTACTTAGTAGGCTACACTTCAAATCCTACCTTGTATCGATTCTATATACCTGGAAGACGCACAGTAACCGAAGCCAAGGATGTCAAGTTCGAGAAGATTAAAGGAGTTTCATTCAAATATCATCACACCCCCGCAACATCAAAACTATACAAAAAGGTTGAACCTATACCTCAACAAACACCAACAACACCTTATAAACAACAAACCATTCTAGGCTCCTTTGAGGATACACCAACAACCCTCCAGAAATATCCTCGTACAGGAATGATTCATCCAAATGTCACTGTTCGCCAAAGACGACTACCTAAATTAACCAAAAAAGGACAAGAACTCCTCCAAACACGTGTCAACAAGGAAATCAAAGTCCTCAGCAAAGGTCTCGCCAAGCCAGAGAATTATAGGGAAAACTGTTATCAAATCCGACAGGAAATACAGGAACGCGAATAGCTACTCTCACAGTTTCAACTCCATACTGCCAGATTGATGTATTATATACCTGACCCTACCTCCTACAAGGAAGCTATAGCATCGACAGAAAGAAATGAATAGATCAAAGCTATGGATAAAGAAATGAAGGTGTTGGAAAAGAGGGAAGTAGGAGAAATCGTGGAAAAACCAATAAATAAGAAGGTAATCAAAGGAGGATGGGTTTATAAGGCAAAAGTGAAACAAGATGGAAGCATCGAATGACGATAAGGAAGATACTATACTAAAGGTTTCGGTCAAATACCGGGAGAAGACTTCGAAGAAGTCTATGCAACAGTCACAAGACTTGAATCCCTTCGAGTATTACTGAGTATAGAGGTTCACCGGAGCTACACTCTACAACAACTCGATATCAAAAGTGCTTTCCTTTATCAAGACATCGATACAGAAACATATCTCGAAATGCCTGAAGGATATAGAATAGCAGGAAAAGTAATGAAGCTGAAGAAAGTGATATACGGACTAAAGCAATCCCCACAACTCTGGTATCAACAATTGATAAAACCCTCACATCCTTCGATCTTATAGTTACCAATTTTGACCCATGTATTCTCACCTCGAAAGACTTATTTTGTTGCATATATGTGGATGATATTCTAATAACAGGAAAACCCAAACTGGTTAAACATCGTACAGAACACCTCGAATCTCATTTCCTGTGCACCAATTCGTGAGAAGCGTCACTTCTACTAGGAATGCAAATCAACCGAACCGATGAAGGTATCAATCTATTCCAGGAAAGATACATTAACGAGTTACTCAAACGAATTGATATCAAGGACGCCAAAACAATAGCAACTCCAATCGAAACAAATTCTCAACTGATAAAGGCCAAAGACGAAGACGATCGATGCAATCAAATGACATACCAATCCTTAATTGGATCACTTATGTACACAGCAATTGCAACACGACCTGATATTATGCACTCTGTCGCCTTTCTCAGTCAATTTCTCATCCGACCCAACCAATACACATCTTTTCTCTGCCAAAAGAGTCCTCTGATACCTTAAAAGAACAACGAGAAAAGGACTCAATTATGTCAAACGTAACAACAAGCCTCCCCTACAGCTATATAGTAATAGTTCATTCGCATCGAACATCGAAGATCGAAAAACGTTCACTGGATGAATAGCACAAGTCTACGGAAACACAGTTATATGGAGATCAAAGAAACAGTCAACGGTTTTACTCTCCACAATCGAAGCCGAATACGTGGCATTATGCTTCGCAGCATGACAATGCATTTGGATTAGCCTTAGACTATCACACATGGGTATCGATACAACACCTGTTATCTATTGCGACAACACTGCAGCTATCAAGCTTATCGAAAACACTGGAGTATCGGATCGAACGAAACACATCGATGTCAAACATCATTATACACGAGAGTTACAGGAAGCATGGAAGATTCAGATTGAAGGGATAGGAACAGAGGAAAATTTAGCAGATATTTGTACGAAGGGTTTGGCCAGGGTATTATTTGAGGTTTTATCAGTTATGTTAGGAATGGAATCGTAAGGGAAGTGTTGAAATGTGTGTTTCCTTATTCTACTAATCATATGACTATGTCGGTCATATGACATAGTCGTGTGATCTTCAAGAAGTATGTAGTGGATTCTAGCATGTTCTGGGTATTTCTTAAAGTATACTATTCGTGTAACCATAAAAGGGTATATAAAGGAGACAATCTGCCCTTCGCTTAGGATAAGCACGCAACTCAGAATATATTTTATCTTAGTATAACTATACTGTAAGCTTTGACTACCAACTCTAATTACAAGAGCAAGTGTTATTCATCGCATATAATTTCAACGGTATACGATCCCTATTTTCTCATGAAATTGGAAAACGCCAGACTATGTCACCAGGCTACAAGAATACGAGCTGGGCGGGTTCAACGAAGGGGACTGGCTATACCGGTATAGTAGCAGATACCGTGCCCCCACCTCCGGCACCAAGCCCGCTGCTGAGACATCTGTTCGGATGATTGCATCTTGTTACCCGGCCGCTACTGGGATCCTTCCGGTGCCATATCCAGGTGGTGGTCTGACTTCAAACAAGCTACGATACACTGAAGCAGCAGACTGCCTATATTCTGGTACCTCTGTTTTTACCTCCAAGCGCTGGTCTACGGACGAAACCCTTCAGAGTACACCAAAGCCACTTACAATTTAGCAACCACAGCTTGATAATATACCCTAAGCCTTAGCCATGAACACAGTAAGTACAGCGATCCTCGGCTCTTTAGAATATTAAGATAGACAAACTGAGAATGACGCACCAGGTGAAATCATTTTGGTATCCCCGTCCTCTCCGTCCCGCAAACGTGTGAGCAATATTTAACATCCGCAGGATCGGCTGGGGATCTCTTATCGCGGGTACGTTCTTCCTTCACTTGGCCAAACTATTAAGCTGACAATTGCAAGCTGGCGGTGGGGCCTACTACTTCGCCAAACGACAAATTAACGCAGATCGACGAGAGAAGCACTTGAAGCGCCAGCAGTTGCAGCAACAATGTTTGACCTGATCCACTACCTAAGGTGTGTCGCTATACTCACTGATCGTTACTAGACAACATGCTCTACCCTGAGAACGATTCCGCCGCACACTCACCGACCGGAAGCTCTATCGACCCTGCTCCCACGGGAGATGCGCCACAGGCAGAGCAACAAGGGGTTAATGAGAAGAGCAAATACGAGGCGTCAGCCGTGTATAAGAGGCCGAAGGGTGATAGGTTAAGTTGAAGCTGAGCTGGGAGGAATGCATGGGGGAATTTCAGTTTTATCTGGAGAATAGAGTAGCCATGTAAAATATCATACATTTCGGTGCAATTAGGTACCCTAAAATCGCAGCTCCAACAAACAAGCAAAAGAGAAATGGGAAAACAACAATAAGATTAGATATCTCCCATAACGCCAGCCGTTATCTTCACCCTGTATGTTCCTTTGATGCCCGATCCGATTTCTATCGACAGCAGTGGTAGAGACTTATATTTGATGCCGAGCTTCTACAAAAACCATTTAGTCCAGATTATTTAACCAGAGGGGGGAAGTACCTCTTATGCCCACTTGATCTCCTCCCAGCAGCAGCCGGTACTGCAAATGGTAGTGTAAATCCTGCCTGCGATAAATTAGCTTCCCCACCGCCCTCTTCTCAAAGTGAACGTACCACAATATAGCTATAGACAGCAATTATTCTTAGTAACCTCTGCTTAACCGCAACCGGCAGGATACGGTGGGTGCTAAACTTCACGAATAAATCCCTTCTACACGGTGATCTGCGGAGGAAAAGGGGTAGCATTTCTGAAAAGGGAGGGGGAAAAATCCCCTATCGTACGACTGGGTGACTGGTGAGAGAAATTATTTTACCCTCTTGCACCACATCGCTTGGGCAATACTGCTTTCTTATATACCACCTCTACACTACCACTCCTTACGGTACCCGTACGAGGGTGGCGTGTTGAATTCAGCACTGTGTTGGCGGGCATGCAGGAATCGGATGATTTCCCCAAACCAATTTTTCATGATGGGATCCCTGCTTTTGGGGCAAGAAGGATAGGCACACTGACGCCTCCCAGGAAATATGGAATGGTTTGGGAGGCGGTTTTGAGCTTCTAGCCTTATGATAGGCGGTTCCTATCGCCCCCCTCCCCCCAGGGGCAAGACCTTTTTTTTATGGAAGGTGTGTTTTGCTAGGGTATAGGGGATGGGATTCACAGATAATCACTCGGAAATATGTCACAGGGTCATGGGGATGGTTCGTCACAGGTGGGATAGGAAGTCGACAGAGGAAAATCATATCGTAAACAGAGAGAATATTTTACGGGTTGCATAACTTGTGCAGGATAGGCTTGCTCGTTAGGGGCTTTAGGTGCTGATCTAAGATTAGGAGCAAACTGTACTCCTCTTTGGTGCCTGGGCGTGGCGGGTGATCATGAGGGGGTTATTGGAGAACAGTAGTGGAGTTGAACGAGCAGAGATTCTGATTGTAGCAGCAGTGTGCTCCAAGTTTGAAGCATTAGCATAATAGCCCCGTAGGGGAAGGCGAAAGGAAAGGTTACTTGCCTTGTCCAGAGCCAGAGAGAGCCACTGGTAGAAGGGGTTATGGGTTTCCCACAGACTCCCTTGCCGGTCGGCCACTGTATCATGCCTCATGGCAACATAGCAAAATCACACGAGGCTATTAGTGAAGAAACAAAAACAAAGGGGTATCCTGATTGCACATTTCCGATGTTAACCGGCACATGAGTTGTTACAAAAGTACATCAATAAGTGGCTGAGAATCTAATGATTCAAAGTTTGGGCATTATTTGTTGACTGAGCTATGGATTGCCTAATATAGGTCACCCTGTGCAGAGGAGCTCTAAATTTCAGGATAGGCATTAAAAGTTTGTATAAGTGCTCATAGAGAGAGAGTTATACGATGGGAAGACTGCTACCGTCAGGTCAGGCGTTCTCATGCAACGCAAATATGTACGAGAATAGCCAGGATTCCAGTATGCTACAGGCAACCATTGGGTCGTCTTGCTTGTGGGATTGTGGAATAATTGAATTCTGGGTTGTTGGGTTTTAGGATAGTGAAAAATATTATTTTGGGATAAAATATACAGGTAGGGGTAAGCTATGTCTCTGTGCTGTGAAAAAGAAGCTTTTCTTTCATTATTTCTAAATGCATTATAGTCTAAATACTCTTTAGGCAGGAATAGAAGAAAGGTTTGAAGCTCTAGTTCTAGCTTGAAAACACAAGTATGATACCTTGTTGTATTGAGACTTGCTACCTCCTACTACAATTGGATGTGATAGCATAAGTGTAGGTTTGATCCAATAAGGATTGAAACTGATAAAGCAGGTCATCTTATTGGATTGGTTTCTGAGATTGCCTGGTCCAATGTGGTTATAAGTAGGAATAATGCACCTTCTATTCAGGATCGTTCCATATAGATGACGTGTATCATACTTTATCAAGAAACACAAACTTCCATGCCTTATTTATGTATATGATTATTAATATATTGTATTGGGAGCTTTGAAATACCCTTATATTATAGCTAGGGGGTTTCGAGGTATGATACCTTATCGTATTAGTCTACTAGCATGATACTTAATATAAGTTTTTTTTTTTTTTTGGCAAGCCTATAGATTTATTCAAATTATAATAATAATATGAGTGTGGTTTTGTTAGAACCTACACATTGGCCTCCAACAACAAAATATATATTTTTGCATAGCCAGATACATAGCCTTAGAGAGCATACTCTTAATAGCTCAGAAAATATTTTGTAACCTCCAACGACCTTCGTAGCCTGATTTATATATGAAAATGTAAAATATCTGAAAAATCATTTTTTCTCATAGAAAAATATTAGTGCTTCCTGGCTATCAGCCCAACTTAGTTTGATGTCAATATGGGTTATAATTGTTATGTGATAAGTTCTTAAAGCAAGGATGCTTTTTTCATTGAATTGTGTTACATAAGAAACATCTTAGATCCAGATGAAATGAATAAGCAAATTTCTTACAATAAGACTCCTATCAGCTATGCTTTAGTAAAAATAATAAGTATAGAGAGCTTAGCTAAAGAATTACCGTGGAGTGAGTAGCAAGGATTTGATATCAGGAAGAGTGGTATTGAGAAAGTTTAATTTCATAATAGTGTAACTGAATAATTTCGTCTAACAGGTATTTTATAAGAAAGCTGACCTGATATATCAAATAAGTATGGCTTTTATACCCCTTGTGTAGTTTGCTCAACTTGGCGCTATTCAGAGCTAACTGCAGAAACAAGAAATTATGCAAGAGTAGTCAAAACAGAAAGAATAAAAGGTAGCTCCCATATGCCAGTAGTATCTTCAGTGGCTGCTGGCTGAAGTACAACACTCTTTAAGTTTCTTACTTCAAGCAAAAGTAATAAACGCTCCTGTAAAGGCATTCGCTCTACCACTTCTAACTATAATACTCTTACTACAAGTTTTGAAGACAAGGGTCAAACTCATATAATAAGTGATGAACCTCTAGATCATCAATCAATTGAGAGAATTCCCAAAATCTAAAAAGTGTTGTCTACCTTTAGGCTACAAGAATAAACATAATAGGAAATTAATGTAAATAGTATATTTTTACAAATTTAAATTCATACATGTATAACCTGCATATAAAATGAAATTTTAATGAAAGTACTTTATTTTTATATTTTTCTTTTGTGGAGTAGTAGTTATTCTAGAGTAGAGCAAAAGAAAAATGAATTTATCTCAAGATTGATTTTCTCTCGTTGCCACCCTTCAAACCTGTTTTCCCAGCTACAACCAAAAAAGCCAATGTGTAGGTTCTAACAAAACCGCACTCATATTATAAGAAAATCCAAGCAGCATCCTAAGGTATGGCTGAATCTTGATCAGTGGCCTGAGACCCGTGGGCGAAACTGATCGATACTCGAGTCGAGTACCATGCTAATACAGTTTCGGCGTTTTATCACCATGGTTTTAGAATTTCTTCAGGTATTGGCGTACTTGTATGGGTATTCTATGCTGCTGCTTTGATTGGGTCACCAAATATTACGGTCAGTTGGTGTCAGTTGGTGGTATCATGGGTGCGCCACACACGGGGTGGTGCATTGAGACGATTGGTGATTGAAGTAACGACCAGTGAACTGAGTTACTTGTACAGCGAATTGATATCGGCGTGATGTGGACATGGTTTGTGTTGTCATGATTGAGTGGAAGATCGACAGGTTCCCTCTTCGCCCTCTTTTTTCTTTTTCAAGAAACCATCATGAAATATCCAAAACTGCACCTTGAGCTCGTGAACTACGCTTCTATACAAGCACCTATAACACCCGATGGTTGGTGAGCAGTTAATTTAGGTTAACCCACGAAGTAATCCTTGTCTTGTGCGAAAACATCTCCCCTTGCACTTGGACACGAGCATACTGGTTTAATCGGGTATTGGGCATTTGGTTACTGTTTTTTTGAACAGATTGCTGCTCTGCACTCGGCGGTAGACTATCGTACGTACCAGGGTATGACACTTAGGGAACAATCAACCGAAACAGGCCGATATTTTACATATGGCGGGTGAACCTTAAATAACTGCTTGATAACTTCTTGCCTGACCCTGCACTCTTGACGCGACGATAAAGTGCAGATAGCGCTTTGGCCTTGTGGAGTTATTCGTACGCACTTATCGCACGTGACATCCTGTCGGTGGGCTCTGTGTCCTCCCCGCTTCTGTGGCAAATTTCTTCCCTCCTAGAAACATCCGCTGTTATCCCTTTGTTGAAAAAAACGCTAGTACTCATCTCTCATCTCTCCCCTATTCTGCCTCCTCCCGAGAGCATACTATACCGGCGCCATAAGTATTGTGCGGACGGTAAACAACGCTATTCACCCTACTGAGCTCCCACCCCACCATCTTCATCCTCCATATACGGTACCCAACGACCCCGCACTCTTTTCGCCCCATCAACCTCACCCTCAACGCTCCGATGGCCCTTCCAAAGCGCATAATCAAAGAGACCGAACGTCTGGTTGCTGAACCGTAAGCATTCGCTGTTCTATCTGCGCTAGCCGGAAATCCTATGGGATCCGCTTTTTTCATACATTTCTACCTGGGGCTGCTTCACGTGTCGACCTGGTGGAGATGTATTTACTGACGCTTTTGAGGTACCCAGCTGACATGAGGAAATAATATTTCTCAAACATGCAGAGTCCCAGGAATTAACGCCGTCCCACACGAAGATAATTTGCGTTACTTCGACGTTACTGTCCGTTCGCGCGTATGTTCGTCTGGTTCAGGTGTAGGTTACTGACGCTACCTGAGGGTTTTTGTCTAGATCCATGGCCCCACTCAAAGCCCATATGAGGGAGGCATCTTCCGTCTCGAGCTATTCCTCCCCGAGGATTACCCAATGACACCACCGAAAATCAGATTTCTTACCAAGATCTACCATCCGAATATCGACAAACTTGGGAGAATTTGCTTGGATGTGCTCAAAGGTTGGATTATGCCGTTCCGTGATTTGAGTTTGGTGTCTTATAGGTGAGGAACTAATTTTTTGTCTTGGAATAGGAAATTGGTCTCCTGCGCTTCAGATCCGTACTATACTCTTGAGTATTCAAGCTCTCCTCGGAGCGCCTAATCCGGACGACCCGTTGGCAAACGATGTGGCTCAGAGATGGAAGGAAGATGAGAAGGCTGCAATTGAGACTGGTAATTTCTATCGTCTTATCTTATTAGTTTGGGGTACAAGGAGTGTCTTTACTAAACTATGGTTGTTCTCGGGGACATAGCAAGGGCATGGACCATCACCCACGCAGGGGTCTAGAATAGCTTGGCTACTTGTTGTGCCAACAAACATAACTTTACGATTGCTATTCAATCTATCTGTTTGTGCTTATGAAGCGGCACAGACTACAAGGAGGCGGTCGGAAATCGCCATTCCTCTTTCAACCTTTTAACGTTCATCCCAACCTACTGTTTTTCATGCTTTCTTTCATATGTGTCCAGTTTCTTTCGCATGTTCTGTACTCAGGTGTTGGAGACAAGTTAGTTGGAGGCTGCGGAATAGAAATCTGCATTTGATTCGATCTTTCCAAATTGAATTCTCACCTGCGGAATGCTGGGTCCCGGGAGTAATTGAAAATTTCTGTAGTATGTGTGGCCATCTTGGGAAACAGTTTTAGGAGGAAGTTATTGTCGATATTGCTTGTAGTCAATGCAACATAAATAAGGCAGGCCACAGAGGATGCCATCGTTAGCCCCTTTAACCATCGAGACGGAGGCCGACATTGCACACGAGCATGATATTCTCGCAAACCTGCAACCATTCATTGTGGCGGCCTCGGAGGTAGCGAGCCTTCCCCCGAAGCGTGGTGGTGGGGGGAAGCAAATGGGCGCACTTGAGAATTCCCGAGGCACAATATATTAATTTAGTGCTTATCTACAGTGCTGTACATTCGGGAGAGAGCCTGCCTGCCCACGTGGAACGAAAAAGGATGCAGATCCCAGGCGGGTATCCCAGTATCTTTTCTATCTGTCTCTGATTCTGTTTTTTCCCCGGGTTTAGGTGCCCGGCGGGAATGATAGAGAATCCCTTTCTCCAGAGATCGCATTCACAAGGCTCCGTCTTGTTTACCTTTAAAAGTATATCCTGGGTGGCTGCCTGCTGACATGTATGTTGAGTTCGGGTCGTTCTCTTCATGCTTTTCCACCGATGACATTTATCCTATAAGTCGCTCGATCCGATAACCTCTATTCTGATCTGTAATATACCGTTTCATTCATCTCGTGCTTAAGTACAGTTGATAATAGAACCTACTTTACACTAGATGAGTGTGATAGAAAACAAACCGTAGACTATCCGACTGCCCCCCCCCCCCCTCTCTCCTTTTCCTTTCACTACCGCAGTAATTAGAGCACGAGGGAAAAGCGCCGGGTAGCTCTTCGCTACAGTATAAAATAATGTGTCGAGTTACTCGCTGCGCTTCCCCGGGCAGAGCATAGATCAAGATTTCTAAGTTAGCCTCTATGTTCTGCGAGAACAGGGAATACTGGGAGGCACAGTACATTGCCACCTGAGATTCTTGTGATATTATTGGCACCCTGAAGGTTATTGTGCAGTGTAGCACTAGGGTGGCTGGGTTATTGCTCTTTGAGGATTTTGTGAGGGTGTCCGAGAGCATTTGGATCTGTGATACTATGCTATGCCATGCTATTATAGACCATTGCTTCAAGATGGAGTCATGGTATATCACTCTCTGCACAGTGCATTCGTAAACTTGCTCAAATGGGGTTGAGAGATATGAGACCGCGGGGAGTTGATATAAATTCGAGGCCTACCCAATACGTGCATCACCTACATCGCAGGGGGTGATATATAGTATGGTAGCTCAAGGTATAATATGCTAAGCTTCTTGACCAAGTGTTCCACTTTTAGTTTTTGAGGTGAGGTGCCGCCATGTCTGTGGTCTTTTGGATCTTTAGGAATATGGCACTGGTGCCCATGTCATGTTAAAGTTTTACAATAGTCATGTGATATGTGCCGAATCTCTTTCACCTAAACCTTAATATGCACCTATACATGCATCGAAGGGAGGAGAGGGAAAAAAGTTGCAGGGGAGAAGAGTGAAAAGAGGGCGATCCAATTCAGTGTGAAAAAAAAACACGTGGACTGGATAACGAAAGTGGTTTGTAGAAATTGGAGTAAAGCGAAGTAGCAGTAGAGGTTGGTATCAATTCCATTGGCCTCACAATGGAGGGAAGGGGGAAGGAAGGAAGGGGGGAGGGATATTGATGCCCAGATGGATAGATGGAGGAGCTCGAGTATCTTCTGCTTAGTTCTTACAATTTGTAACGACACGCAGGCAGGCATTGTGATTCAACTGTTTTACAGTGCCGGTAGGGTATGTGTTTTATTTTATTTTATTTACTACCGGACGGGACCGTTTTTTCCGGGAGTCACTGGAGCCATCTGAATGGAGGGAGGAATCGGGGGGGCCACAGTCCTGATCCTTTGATGGGAGAATAGGGTGGAGTGTGCTGTGCTAGAAGGCCTGGGGGGATACAGAAGGTGGGCGCTCTTGTGGCGGGTATGATACCGGTATACGTTAGCGCTGCTCGTGATTGAGAACGCTGGAGGGCACCCACAGGACTCTAATCTGCACCTACTGATACGTCGTGCTAATACTCGTACTGGTGGTGATCATAGTGGAATCCTCAAGGACAGCAACAGCAGTGCGGTAGAATATTATGAAGCAGAAATGCATCTCGCGATATCTTGTGTCCTAAGTAACAGGTATCATTGCACAGCATCCATTGACAACCAGCCCCACAAGTTTGAAGGGACTCGCGATCGGGCCCATTTCTTTTTACATAACAGCTGCAGGCCGTTGGCAGACGGTCCAGTCGATAACATTTTATGCAGACTTGCCGTTTGGGTATCCCCGGGATGTATCGGCTTTGGCTCCTGAAGATATTTTTTTTATCATCTTTCTGTGCTTCCATCCAGGTTCCCGTTTTGTCACTTTTTCTTCTTCTTTTTACCCATCCCCCTACCTTACATTCTCTCATCCCCTTGAGAATCCTCTGACCATCAATCATACTACAATTTACAGCATGGGTTAGTAAAATACCCGTACTCGAGTACTGTCCACAGACCGCCACTCAGTTATCCACACGCCCCTGTGACGATCCTTCAGTTTGCTTTATCACATCACCCGCAACTTTCTACCCCCCCACTCTCCCCTCCATAACCGATCGAAGCTACCCCGGATCATTCTCTTCGAACATTTGTTGTTCTGCTGCAGCCCCTTTCCTTATATATATATATATATATTACCGCTCGCTTTCTCTCTCCTTGTGCTGAGCTGGATGGGCTGCTTTGATAACAAGCCACAGGATAACCATCTTCTGGACTACTCCTTTTTGAGCTCTGTTTCTAAGGCGAGCGCGTTCACAGCGAGGAGGGTTCGACAGCTCGCGTCGAGCTTGCACACTGAAGGGAAGGGGGGAGAGCGTTTGGCCATTTTGTGAGATAGGCCATTGTCAAATCAACCTAGCTGACTCCTCCCTATCGACTTCTCAGATTGTCCCACTTGCTTTGCTTGGGAAGTGAAGGTTGTGTATACGGCAGTGGCACTTAAGGTAAGTAGTAGGTTTTCTTTTCTTTCTCTTAGATGGCTCTCTCGATTGGAGGGGATTTTGGCTGATCGCCTGGTCCTTGATTAGACTTCGGAGCTTTGACACCGCACATTTCGCACAATAACTGCCGGGGAAGGGTCACCCAACCGCGGCTACCATGAGCGCCCCAAAGCCTTCCTCTCTGGAAGGGGAATCACCGTCGCCGTTTAGCTCACGGACGTTCAATCTAGATATGTCGATAAAGGTCGACGCACCTGTAGGATCTATGTACGTTTTCTTATACTGGCCGGGTCGGGTTTCATGGGGGTAGAGTCAACCTGATTTTGTCTCTGACAGCGGACTAGGTCTATATCGCCTAGCAGCCGGGATGTGGTATTAGCTTCGTGAGTGTGTCTGGAAAAACTACTGTGCGCTTGTGAACTGAACTCCCATAGTCGACAGGGTCTTCATATAGTAGATCTCGATAACCCGTATGATCCGCCACGCTTTCTTCAGCATCTGACAGCTTGGTCAGTCGCTGATGTCCAATGGTCGCCGCATGCATCTCATTCTCACTGGGTGGTCTCCACATCTAATCAAAAGGCCATCGTGTGGAATCTAGCTCTTCCATCCCGCAAGGCTATTGAACATGTTCTACATTCCCACACTCGAGCTATCACGGACATCAACTTTTCTGCCCATCAGCCAAACACCCTAGCTACGTGTTCGGTCGATTCATTCGTGCATTGTTGGGACCTAAGAATACCCCGGCGTCCCGTTATCAGCTTCTGCGACTGGTTCGCTGGGGCAACTCAAGTCAAATTCAACCGACAGGACGAGCACATACTAGCCAGCTCACATGACAAGTATTTGTACATATGGGATATGCGAATGGGAGCGCACGAAATACGGAGGATAAGTGCACATTCCACGAAGATATATGGGCTGGATTGGAACCGAACTAGGCCGTCTGGGATTGCGACGTGCGCCCTTGATAAGACCGTCAAGTTTTGGAACTATGAATTGAGCCCTCAAGATACGCCCGAGCGAGTGATAAATACCTCATTTCCTGTGTGGCGTGCTCGGCACACGCCATTTGGGCGGGGAATCTTGACTATGCCACAGCGGGGTGATACGTCGTTGTATCTTTGGGATCGTAGGATGAAGGCCGATCATATCGATACACCTGTTGCAACGTTCGAGGGTCATACCGATCATGTCAAAGAGTTCCTCTGGAGGTGGAGAGGCGGAGAGAGCGGGGATGGGTTGGATGATCGTGAATTCCAGCTTGTATCTTGGGGCCTTGACAAGGATATCCGGCTTTGGAGTATTGATAATGAGGCCATGGAGAGGGTTGGGCACGATCCGAAGAAAAAGATGAGATTTAGAGTCACAAGAAGAGGGGCTCAATATAAAACCTATCGCGATGAAGCTGCCATCGTGGAAGAGTCGGGCATTGCTGGCAAAGTTCCGGCGATTGGCGGAATGAGGCATCTGCCACGGCTAAGCATTGGTGGTTTCGATGGGGAAAAGGAGAGTCTGAAGGGTGGGTGGAAGGACAGCCTATTTCCTCAAGGCCAGGGCACTAGGAGTGGAGTTATGAGCCCTGTATCCGGGTCGACTGGGCTTGGGAGACAGCTAAGCATGGCTAGTTTGGGCCGAGATTCGCGATCCGTGTGCAAGATAGGGAGTATGAAGGAGGGCGGATTTATGAGAGCCGGAAGGAAGAGGAGAAAAGAGATCAATCCTATCACATGGATGAAAGGTGTCAAGATAGGAAGGAAAATCCCAGGGAGTGGGGGCGAGAGTGAGGAGAGCAGAAATAGCACGAGGGGCAGTGGTCTGTTTGGGGTCGGATGGGATGGCCCCGAAACTCTTGGAGATGAGATATCTTTGGTTGGAGTAAAGTTCCCAAAGATCAACTTCGAGAAGGTTAACATAGCTGCGAGAGCATGCACTGTGTCCTTAACAGGGCCTTGGGGGACGGAAAACAAGTGGGTATTTCTTAGAGCCGACGTCGCTTTTCCGCCGGACTACCCTGGAGATGCAAAGAGTTTGCCAGTATTCACGCTCGAGAGAACCAACTCCATTCCCGATGGCAATTTGGAGGTTATTGACGCGAACCTTAAAAAGATAGCAGAAGCCCATGTTGGAAAAACAAGGGTTTGTTTGGAGCCGTGCTTGTGCTATCTTCTAGGGGAGAGGGCCGAAGATGTCACGTGGGACGGAAGTGAAGACGAAGGCCAGAGCAGTAGTGATGACGATGACGGGGTGGTCGGACTAGGTATCAGGAGTGCTGAGGAAGAAGAGGGAGTGGGAAGCTTGCCTGAGATTAATAGCCAAGCTAACGTCCCACTTCCAAGAGCCTGCGGAGCTATGTGGGCCAATGATGGAAGATTGGTCTGCTTTTTCCCACCTAAAGAGGATAGACCAGGCCCGAGAAGCTTCCTGAGCTCGCTGGCGGTCAGAGATGGCGAAAGGATGAGACAATCTGGTGGCCGACTTTGGGAAACTTTCGGACGGCTTTACACTTCCACCACCAGGCCACGAACAAGAGGGCATTGGCTAAGTGAAGCTGATGAGGATGCCTCCGAAAACAGTTACAGCACCAGCAGTAATTCATCAAGTGACGAAAGTGACGATTCTATTTCCGGAGGTCCACTTAGGCCGACCTTGGGCTGGAGGTTACACGGAAATATTGGGAAAGGGCCCAGAAGAGGGGGTAGTACGGACAGGAGCACCCAAAGGAGCACTGGAACTGGGGCAAAAACCATAACTGGGTTTAGTTCTACTAAGCCCAAGAATGTGGTGTCAATCCACGACTTTTCGTATTTGCTCCCTACCAAAAGGGAGCTTGCTGTGGAGTACAAGGTTTCTGGGGATGGTCTCGAGACATGTCGCCATAACGCAAACGTGGCCGATAAATACGGATATGTCGATATGGCAGATGTGTGGCGGCTTATCGAAATGGTCCTCTGCAATGAGGTGCCCCTGGAGATTTGTGGAGACCCTGAAGACGAAGACAACGAAGATAACTATGGGCTTGAGGACAAGGTCCTTATCATGGCAAGAAGAGCTACATTAGCGAGAGGAAGGCGTGATAGCGGCTTAGGCTTAGAGATGGATAACAAGATGACTGCGATTACCAATGTCGGAACTAAAGAAGATCCAGTTAAAGTGGCATATTGGGGGAAAATAAAATGGGGGGCTCATCCCTTAGGCGGGAGATGGCTTGTAGAAGATCTCTTCAACTATTTTCAGAGGAAAGCAGACGTGCAAATGTTGGCTATGTTGAGCTGCATATTCTGCGAGGTTGACCCTGTGGATGAATTCGAGGGTGGGCCTAGAAACCCATTTGAAGTAGGGTTATCTTCTCTTCCATCTGTAACCAAGTATTTACGTTTGCAGGACGTACCTTTTCCTGGGAAAGTAACAGCGTACACCCTTGAATATTTCTCGACTCTTGAGCTTGCCCGCCAAACCCAGTCAATGGTGTTGTCCGCCTCCCCGCAACACCACTCAGCGTCCATGACTTCAACGACACATGGCTCTTTTGGGTCATCCAATGGCGGTGGCTTCAATAGCGATCCCAGTATGCCGTATTCCACCGGAACAACACCTCCGCTTCGAAATTACGGACTTGACATAGACGGCTTTTCATCTTTCCCCAGCCTTTCCTCGTCCCCAGAACAAACCCACCATTACAGAAAATCCACCGCAGGAATGGCTGCCAACTTTAGCGCCGGGCTCGTGAGGGCCTTTGGCCCAGGGACGGGAAGTCCACCAACTCGGAAGAGGCTTAGCCCAGCTGAAAGCCTTATGGGGAACTTCACTAATGCTACTTCAGGGGTCACCTGGGGCCCGATCACGACTTTTGGAAGTGGATCAAAGGGTCCTCCTAGTGAAGATCTTACCGAGACCAATTCAGATCACGAGCACCCACCTTCCGCGAGAATTACCATGATCAATCTGGACAAATTTGATGACGAGGGCAATGTCAATACCCCGTTCCTCGATCCAAAGAAAACGAAACTATACCGATCTTACAGAGGGAACTACGCAGATATTCTCTATGTCTGGCGTCTTCAAATACAGAGACTTGAAATATTGCAGTTCAACGGATTGAAATGCAATCAGGTGGACGAAGAAGGAGAACTCGTTGGGTTTGGAAGAAAGCGCGGCAATACCGACGGCTGGGATGGCCTCGAAATCGCAGGACATTGTTCAAAGTGCGGCGCTGTCCTTGACGTGACTAAGGGAGCCAGAGGTGAGTGCAAGGCCTGTAAGAGAAGACAGGTCACCATGACTTGTTGCGTTTGTGATGTCATCATCAAAGGACTTTACGCGCCTTGTTTGCGGTGTGGTCACGTAGCACACGCGGATTGTCATGAATCCTGGTTTTCCCAGGAGGGTATTGCCGAGTGTCCCACTGGTTGCGGGTGCAATTGTATGCAGTTCGTCGAGAGCGGGTTTAAGTTCGAAAGGGTCCCGTCGGTACCCCCGGTGAACATTAGGCCACCGAGGGAGGAGAGACCTCGGCGGCCCATGACGGGTCATAACTATATGCTCTGATTCTATGAGTAGGTGTACTAACTAGTTGGGGGCGGGCAGCTTTGGGCTATCCAGTTGTTGGGTGTTCATTTTTCGAGATATTCCTGCTTATGTCTTTTCATTTTTCATTTTATTTTATTTTTATCCTGTTTCGATGTATATTTCTTTTTGGGTTATTAGAGTTATTTCAGGAGGGATTTTAGTTGATCGTGTCATGACTTGTTTCTTATTCCACCTTGCTGTTGAATATACCAAGAAAAAGCATGCTGTCCCCTCCCTTGTGCTCTCTGTTTTTTCCTGCTTTAGTTACGCAGAATATCGTTTGGATTTAGCCCTAGTGGTGCATTCACTGTGAGCGGACGCACTTGCCACACTGATTTCTACATCCCTTGCCATGGTTGAGCACGATCATTGCTTATTTTCTGTGCCGCGAAATTACCAGCACTAGTAAAATGGCTTGAGAGTGATTCCCTGTGAAATCGGGACCCCTCCCTTACGATAGGTTACAAGGGCAGCAACCCAAATACCCTTACCCAACTCTGGGATATGTCGTCTAGGGTGTGCGAAGATTCCCCCAAGACACGGGAATAACGTTTATTAATTTTTACCTGTGTCGGGGCTGGTAATGGCTTCGATGGCAAATCTCGGCTCGTTGTACGGAGGTACAGCGCCTAAGTACAGTTGCACCTCGCTGTCCCGGATGGCCAAAATCCGCGAATTTTGTCCGAATCAGCGAGACATCCGGAATAGTGGAGAGATACCAAAGATTTATTCAATAACCTCACTTCACAAAAAAAAACCCCTTACAAAATCTCTATCTTAACAATTGTTCATAGGCAGTATTGATATGGCCACTTGACCATTTCGTTGGGGCACAGGTGGCATCACCATCTTCTTCCACCCCCAATATCATCCTCCTCGCTGCTAATCCAATTGTACCGCATTCAAGATCAATAAAAGCCTTTTTGGCTCCTTCCCCTCCTTCCTCGCCTTCCACTTCTTCCCCTCCTGCCTCTCTCCCATCCCTGCTTAGCTTGTCCAAGTTGTGAGAGACGGGTTTAAAAAAGTTTTGTGAGTGTGGTTTGTCGAGTAGCACAAGTTTTTTGATAACTATTGTAAGATTAATTAGAGAAAATTATAAAATATAATTAGTACTATCTCAGAGGAGGAGAAGTTTGAAGGTGATATTTACCTAATAAGGGCGGAATTCAGATTCTGCATAGAGGAGACAAGTTGATCGACTGGAGTGGTGTTATATCAATTGCCATAAGGCTTCAGTAAGGGAAGGGTAGTTGTCTCAAGAGCTTGTATAAACCGAGCTTGTTCACTGGTATAGTATATCTGTAACATGTGTACATGTTCCGGTACATATATTACCACTCACGTTAGCCTTTCATTTGTCAGATTACGTTCATTTGATTTGATTTCTTTTGTATTTGATTTTCCCACTGGAATCTCTAGATTCCGGCGCCCTGATTACAGTATGCTTTAGAGGATCGGCAGGATTGTGCCCCAGGAGTTCCGAGAGAAGGAACAGGTCATGTATACCGGTAGTAGGATAGAGGCAGTGTTATGGGAAAGCCCCAGGCTGTCCAGGACTCCAGCAGGGCCACAGGATTCCGGTAGCTGTACACTCACTGGTAATGATAGTTGCTGCGGGTTTCCCGAGCTTCAGCTCTTGCAGGAAAGATTTCAGGTATTTGAATGTGGTCTCCTGGTTAGCAGGAGACATCAGCCTTCAGACAGATGCCTAGACAGTGAATACACTTGATTGAAAGGCGATCCTATTATTCCCCTTCACTTGCTAAACCATTCTATTGTACTCACTTTGTCTACAACTTGCAGCAGGTCTCCCTTAGACCCCAAAGCGATAGCAGGCTACCACTTAGGTTCTATTGTGTAACTATTCACCCAGGCTATCGCCTGTTACATTTTTTGCGCCTCAGCAGGTGATATCTGGTGCTCAGGATTGACAACAGTGTATAGGATTGATTACCCTTCCCGTTTGTTGATAACTAGTTAGAAGCAGGAGCGGCAGACAGAGACTCCTGGCTCAGGTGCTACATTAATCATTAAAGTCAGAAGAAGTTAGACCACTAGGTCTGGAAGGATATCTAGACCTCACAGCAGACTTGGGAATAGCCCAGACACAGACCTAGAAGGAGAAGGTGACAATACACCTATACCTAGACAAAGTATCCTACAACCTGGAGACCTGGATACAGACTCAGAAGAGGCCATTAGAGTAGAGAAAATCGTCCAAAGTGAAAGTCAGAGAACAGAGACAGCTCAAGAATCGAGACCAAGATCCAGAAGCATATTGGAGAGAGTCTTTGAAACCCTACCACACTCTACAGTACGCTCAAGAAGCAAGACACCACCTGGCGGATTCCCAGACTCACCAGGACCCTCTAGACTACCACCAGTACCTCAGGGAAAAGGAAAAGAACCTGAAACTCCTAGACACCCGCTAGCACCTCCGCCAGGATCTAGGACGATGGCTGACGATCCGGACCAACCCAGGAAATCAAAGATCAAGCTTCCACAAACATCCAAGTTCAGTGGAGAAGGCGAAGATCTACAACCAGACAAACTCAAGTGCCGGTTTAGGGAGGTCAAGAAGTACTTATCCAAGTATGATGTCCTTGATGACACTGAGGATATAGTAGACTACTATGGCACATATACAGAAAGGCGAGCTCATAGTGCCTACCTCAACCTCATAGATGAGTTTGAAGACAACCAACCCTCCCTCCAAGAATTCAAGAATCGCTTTAAGCAGCTTTTTGAAGTATCAACCAAATCAGATAACCTGTACCTCAAATGGCAGAAGATACAACAGTCCTCAGAAGGTAAGCCAGCAAGAATTTCTAAGATTGCTGGAGAACTAGAAGACCTAAGAGGAACCCTGCCTAGAGACTCAATATCAGACTATGCACATAGGCAATGCTTTTTGGATGCCACAGATCCCAGGCTCATAAGAAATGTGGAACCACAGATAAGATATACCGATACCTGGAATCAAGTTGTCCAATTGGCAGAGAGATATGATGCAACAATGTTCAAAACAGGAGCCTAGTGGAGTAGTGGCAGCTCCTCTAGCAACTCCGAAAATAAGGTAAACAAAGCTACGATCTCTCCATAACAAACTAGTAATAAGCCAGTAGGAAAAGGCAAAGCTCTAGTGAGAAAATCGACCACAACCAAGCATAAGAAGTCAAGCAAGCAGGAAATAGATCGATGCAAGAGGCAAGGAGCCTGTTACTACTGTGTAGAAGCAGGACATGGCAAATAATTGTCCTAAGAAGGAGATCAAGTCCAATCATGTCACTGTAACCAAGAACACCCTGGATAGCGATCAAGAGCACTTTGAGGCAGAAAGCGATGACATAGAAGAGTTGGATGGAAGGAATACCTTTATAACTTTCAAGACTACTGTTAGCGCCCACAAGAAAGCAGCCAGGCTATTACAAGCATTAGATTTCACAATGCTTGTCAACAAGAAACCCCCCAGGGTGCTATAAGACACTGGAACCATTGGTGGTAGGCTAATCAGCAATCGCTTTGTCACAACAAACAATATCCCTGATACCAATAAGAAGGCGCCTACAATGCTAAAAATGGCTGTCAACAGATCCTCATCCAGCAGCAATCACACATGCATCACA
Source organism: Tuber calosporum (assembly GCA_003316355.1). NCBI lineage: Eukaryota > Fungi > Ascomycota > Pezizomycetes > Pezizales > Tuberaceae > Tuber > Tuber calosporum. Next base: position 32,430 of record QFET01002643.1, read on the forward strand.
GATATCAATTGGGAACCATGAAGGTACCTAAGGTATACATGAGTGTCACTCCAGTATCAGATTATGATATCCTACTCAGTATGGAAGACCTTATACGCTTTAGACCAGTGATAGACTGCAGGGAAAATACCCTCTACCTCTCTGACCACAAAGACCGAGTAAACTGCAATTGGAACAGCACTCAGCCTCACTCAGTGATGGTTAAACAGGAAGATATATGAGATTTCCTCAAGATGTTCACTCAGGTTTTTGGCACAGAAATACCTGAAACCCTACCTCCATTGTGGCACTTTAACCACAAAATTATGATCAAGGACCCAGACATTTATGTCAAGATGCCAACCTTCAAGACCCCCGAAAATGTTGATCATAAAATTCAAGGCATGGATAGAGAAAAAATCAGGGCTGGGGTACTCTACAGATCACAAACTCCAGGAGGTGCCAGCATGTTTATTCAAGGGAAACCCGAGAGTAGGACAAGACCATTAGTGGACCTTCACTACAGAAATCGAAACACCAAGAAGGACGAAGCTCCTATTGCCAATCAGCAGCTTATACTCAACACTGTGGGCAGAGTCAAATTCTGAAACAAGATAGACCTCAGTGATCCCTACTTTCTGAGCAGGGTTGAGCCTGAGGATGAGAAGTGTAAGACTATCAACACACCCTTTGGAGGCTTCGCATGCAATGTAATGATGCAAGGAGACATAAATGTGGTCGGAACTTTCATGAGAGTTATCGTAGATACACTATTAGAAGACTTAGGAGTCTTTGTATGGGAAAACATTGAGGATATCCTGATATATAGTGATACATATTAGGACCATATCAAGCATATCAAAGCTATTTGCAAGAAGCTGGAAAAAGCGCAGCTATATGCCAACCCAAAGCAGAGTGTTTTCTTTGCAGAAAAGCTTGATATCTTAGGACTACTGATCGATAATAAAGGCATTCACCCAGTACCCAGGAAGAATAGAAGCATTGAGGACTGGACAAGACCTCAGAATAGAAATGAACTCCAGCGCTTTAGTGGGATAATTAATTATATCTCCCAGTTCCTACCATACATCACAACCATCACTGCACCACTTACAGAGCTTACCGGCAATGCTGAATAGATATGGACAAACTTGCAGGAAGCAGCTTTCAGGCAGTGAAAACGGCGGCAATAAATCATCAAGTTATTAGACCTATTGACTATACCAACCAAGAACCAGTCTGGCTATTCACTGATGCATCTCCTACTGTCAGTAGTGCTTGGATAGGCCAAGGACCACCAGATATACAGCCAGACCGGCAGCATTCGATTCCAGGAAACTGTCAGACTCTCAGAGTTACTACCCCACCCACTAACTGGAAGCGCTTGCAATAGTTGAGGCTTTACAAGCCTTTACCCACCTGTTGTCCCACACAAAGTTCACCATAGTCACTGACCATGAGAGTCTTATCAAGCTCATGATACTGAAAAACCTCGGTGACCTGCAGCAGATATAGATAATTCCTCAAGGCCGCTTCGATTTTAAAATAGATTACATGGCTGGGGTTTCGAATTTTCTGGCAGACTATCTATCCAGAGTTCAAGAAACCAATTCTGGGCCCAAAGATATAATACTTCAGGACTCCACCTCTGCAAATTCAGATCTCCAGAACCACAACTCCAATCATATTCAAATCAACTACACTTCATCCTCATACTATAGCCTACATTTTGACAGCGAAATGGAAACAATTGCAAAAATATAGCCCTCTCCATCCCTCACTGCTCGCGAATCTATCTATAGCTTTGTTAGGGTTAGCTGATTCTGAGGATACGCGAATCGAGCTAGGGCTAAATCTTAATTTCGTAGACAGAGACTTGTCTAGGAAGGCTCGTTTGACTGAGTAGCAAAGATTTTTTAAGTAAAACATATGATATTGATAAGATCTCTTCTCCGTTACTTGATGATAGCTAAAGATCGGGAGGCACTTTGATATTTATATCACGCGTCTGAGTGTTCGCGGACTACAACCGGTTTTACATATAAACAGGTATCTTCTCCTCAACCTTCGTCATTTAATCTGAGAGCGAACCCGCTTTGACTCTGAAACATTCTCTCTCCCCGCACAGCTAATGGTATGATGAGAGCTCCTGACTTCTCAGAGGGTGTGGACCCACTTAGTCTGAGTTGTCATCCTTCTTTCGGCTGTTAAGATTTGGCCGTCCCTTTTGAAACGTACCAATAACCTCTTAGAACTCCAAGGGGCCAGCATGGTTGTTAGCCGAGTATGCTTTGTTCCGTCTTATCCGGCTCTGCAGCTGGCTTTCCGGATAACTAGTGTTCACATCGGGCCAACACCTTCTCGTCTTCACTGCTTCTCCTTATTAACTTGTTCCGACAGGTTCATTGACCTTATAGGAATCATGGGGGCCTCAGCGTACTCGCGGTTTGTGTCGGAGTAGCCTACTTCAATTGTGCGTTCATAACCATCTTGGACTACGCTGGCCATCTTAATTTCATTGGGGTGTAACTCTGCGAGTTCTTGACGGAATCGCTTCCTTCTACTTCCCAGCCCTTGCCAGAGATGCCCTCTTATATATCCTGTGGACAGCATCCGGTCGGACGGACATGGATGACGTATACAGGGTTACAAGATGGGTTCTAATTACTTGTCTTTCTTACTTAACGAGCAACTGCACAAGGTGCTAGTGTCTACTCCCAGGTTGAATGCCAGGGCTGCAGGGGGGTAATTGCCTGTAGAGGTTTGGACTCATGCAAGTCCTCCTGAAAAGTCATGTAATATTCTCGGGAGTCGTTTGTGGCTAACACGAGCTCCCTCCTCCGCCTGGTTTGTCCTGAATCGCTTTCCAAAAGTTACCTACTCATTAGACAACAAATAAAAATAAATAATAAAAAATAAAAAAATAAAAATGAAAAAATTAAAAATAAAACTCAAACTGAAACAATTCTGAAATTTAATTACTCCCCTCTAGAACTCGACTTGGTAGGGTATAAAACCTAACGCCTTTGCTTGGCCCCGTTGGGTTAACCTTTTCCAAGTCATTCAACATCTGCCTGCTTTGGCATATCTGGATTCTCCCTATAAAATGCCTCCACCAATTCGTATGCATGCTCTAAGTATTCTGGTGGTTCCCAAGTATTTTCATCTACGGAACAAGCAGTCCACTTCATAAAATAACGTTATTTACACATTTGTCGGTTACGACCTCCAACTCGCCAGGTATAAGAGATTATTTCACTCTTCATGATTCTTTCGATTTCTCATTCAAAATCATGAATCGATTTCCTCTAGCTCGCAGTGAGGTAGTTCCCTTGCTGGTCGATTGGACATCCGATAGGGTTCCAACAATGATACATGAAATATCGGATGGATCTTCCATCACAGTGATATTCTTAGTTTGTAGGCACCCTCTCCCCTTTTTTCCAATATCTTAAACGGTCCATACAGCTTTGGGCTAAGCTTCTTAGAGGGGCGCATGGTGCGTATGTTAATTGCATTTAACCTGACCAGGTCAACGGCCTTGATGTTGGGATGCTGCTTAGCCTTGCGGTTGTAATATTTGCTTATATTTTCTCGTGTATGTTCCAAGGCTTCTCTGGCCTGTTGGTGTATTGTTTGTATCCAGTGTGAATAGAGCTGGGCACCTGGGCTTTGGGCTTCGCTTTCTGTAACGTAATCCTACTATATTTCTACTATTACTACTGACTTGATGTTGGTTATTACTTATTTGGGTTTATGCCTGATAAGCACTACTGTTTGGTTGTCCCTTCCTACTTGACTATGACTTTCTAACTAGTTATTCTTTCCTTGTTTCGCTTATCACTACCCCGCCTTGCCTCTAACTATTTGGGTATCGCTATCCTCCTACTATACCAACTAGATTTGTATAGTAGTAGCGATCTCTTATTCCTTCTTGTTTAGATTCCATTACTTGATTTGTTAGCTCCATCCTGTCGCTTTTAACCCACTGTTTTCGGAATATAGTTACCTTGGTATACTGCGTCTGTTAGCATGTTGTTGGGCAAGATAATTGCGCTTTTGTTTAGTTTTCCTAGTTACAATCTTTTGTATTTAAAGAGCCTGCAATACCTTAAGGATTCAGACTCTCAAGCCTCACAGGACTATTATCTTTAATACTACAAGTTGAATGGTGACTTTATTAATTCCATACCTTTTACCTTGTCTATTGAAGACCTATCCATCGACACTTCTCCCACTATCCTAATAGTGTCTTCAGAGTCCCTTTGGGATTCAGGAGATACTTGGGAGTAGGTTACATTTTTTGACCTAGACTTTAGTATACCTTTAATCTTCAGCAGAGGACTGATCACCCTTCGCCTACCTTGACCCTGCAGTACTAGTACACCTCCCTGTTTCCAAGAAGGCCTTGAGAGGACTCCTGGCGAGACCAGCTCACCCTAGCTAGCAACCATTTCGCTTCCAACAGATACCAGAAGGCACTTCCCTAGAAGATCGGTAGCATCCTCCTTCGGACCCCAAAGTCAAGCGCCAGTACCCCCACCTGCACCACCATCTGAGGACTTGTAACTATCTTCAGTAGATTGCAGCAGCAGCGAAGAAGGAGACCAAGACTAAGCTCACGACCACGCTCAAGCCCAAGCTCCAGACCAAGCCCAAGCCCAAGCCCAAGTCCAAGAACAAGTCCAAGAACAGCTCCACCTTGAAGTCAAATCCAGGAAAGAACCAAGCTCAGAATCAGAAGCAGTTTCCTGTCGAGAGGTCTCTCCAGGACCAGCAACCCCAGCTTCGCCACCCAGACCACCTCGTCTACCAAGAGAACCCTGAGAACCAAGCCCTGTACCAGACGATTTACCTAGTCCACCAAGACCACCTAGTACACCAAGTCCACTAAGCAATCCAAGCCCTGCACCCATTGCCATGTCAGTCCCGCCAGAGGGAAATAAGCGTCTGAAATGGCCTGCACCATTTACATTTACAGGAGAAGGAAAAGATCGAGACCCTTGAGAATCAACTCATGGTTACACACAGTCCATCGATACATCGCCAGCTTTGGCATAACTGACGATGCCCCTGAAGCCGTGCAATACTATAAAGCCTATTGCAGAGAGAAAGCCCTCGATAAATTCATCAAATATGTAGTATCCCAAGGAGACCACACAGTTGCTGGACTCAAACGATAATTCGAGGCCTACTTCCTTCATTCCACATCCACAGATACCATCTATGAACAGTGGCTACAAGTCAAACAAACTGCCGGCTGAAAAACAGCATAGATTACCGATACTGTAATCAGACTTGAAATCTTGAGAGTCAGTCTCCCCCCAGGAACAATTTCGGACTATTCAGCAAAGCAGAGACTCCTAGATGCCATGGATATCAAACTCAAGAGAGAAGTGAAACCACACATTACTTCAGATACCTCCTTTGACCAGCTAGTGGAGATAGCAGAAAAGCGAGATGCAATTGCCCACTCTTCAGGACTCTATGGAAATCATCAAGGAAATGCAAACTCTAATGCAGTTTCCCACCAAGCACCCAAGCACCCCCAGAACAGCACCAAGCGAAATCATTTACCCAGGCAAGGTACAGAACCCAGTCAACATATTCCCAAAGCTCAAACCCAATGGCGAAATCAGACTGCTTGCAGACCTTGTACCCAGGAATGATATTACTATCAAGGACCATGGAGCGATACCCAACCAAACCATAAAACTAAGAACTGTTGACAGATCAAAGTTCAGATCCACCATTGACCTAGCAAATTGGTACTTCCAAATTCGAGTTCTCCCCAGCGATGAGAAATACAACACCATTAAGACACCATTTGGATCCTTTGCATGCAGAGTTATGCTGCAAGGAGATGCCAACACCCCTGCTACAGATATGAGAGTTATAGAGTTTGTCCAAGATGGATTTATTGGAAAATTCGTTTGGGCATACATGGATGACATTACTATCTACTCAGAAACAGTTGAGGACCATAAATCGCACATCAGATCAGTCTTGGGAAGACTGAAGCAGCATCAAATCAAAGCATCGCCAGCCAATTGCAAATTCTTCGCCACCAAACTCTCACTCCTAGGACATGTTATAGATGAGAGAGGAATTCATGCAAACCCTGAAAAAATTCGATCTATCCAAGACTGGCCCACACCAAAACCGAAAAATGATGTTCAGACCTTTGTTGGAGTTGTGATATATCATGCACAGTTCCTTCCACACCTTGCCTCCACCACTGCCCCCCTATCAGACCTAATTTCACAAGATGTGTTTGAATGGCGACCCCTGCATGAGGAAGCCTTCAAACAGGTTAAGCGCCTGGCAGAGGAGACAATTCCGCTCCGCACCATCTCATATGAGACATCAGCTGGCCCAATATACCTCATTACTGACGCCTCTAATGTTGGATCAGGAGCTTGAGTTGGCCAAGGACCCTCCCCTGAGAAAGTATACCCTTCCGCATTCCATAGCAGAAAGTTTGCACCAAGTCAGCTGCACTACCCTGTCCATGAATTGGAACTTTTGGCGATTGTGGATGCCATAAAGGCATTCCATCCAATTCTATAGGGCACCAAGTTCACTATTGTGTCTGACAACAAGGCACTATCCTTTTCCTGAAGCAGATGGACATACCTTACTGCCAAACTAGATTGCACATATTCCTGCAATCTTATGATTTCGATATCATACACAGACCTGGCAAAGACAATGTCCTTGTAGATGAACGATCAAGGATCTATGAAGACACCCCTGCTGAAGAAGACCAAATACTCGAAGACCCTACAGAGAAGAAGCCTATAAAGACCCCCTCCTCCGCCATGAACAGTATATCAAGACACTACCTCAACATCACCCACACCCTAGACTCTTCTTCTGCCCTCACTCTTCAAGTACGCACTCACACTCTTACTCCTGAACACCACTCTATGTGGAATTAACACCATGGCACCAGCTCAAACCCCTCTAGCTCCCAAGAAGCGAGTCACTACTCAGATTCTGTTGAACAAGCCATGGACAAAGCAGCATATACCCTCGTGCTTGCAACCAATTTCATTCAAGGTTGTGAAATGGTCGAGACCTCCTCCTATCTCAGCAACCCTCAAGAGTCATACCATGCCATAGTACTTATTGAGTGAGCTAAAGCTCAACTGTCTGGCCTTGCAGCGAGAATTAACAATCCTTCAGGAGTTATGGACCAACCACTGCATCCAGATGCTATCACCAACTGCTTTAAACGAATCTGTGATTCTATCACGCAACTGGATTCCCTTGCAGTCACCACCTGCGGAAATATCGCCCCCAGCAGCACACCTACTGGACCTGACCCTCTCGCCACACTAGTCCCTCCTCGACCCCCAGTCAAGTAACTGGACCGATTTCTTGAATCTAATAGATGCAGAGCCATGCACAGGACTGCCTGTATCTGGGACGAATGCCAAACCCATATGAATGGAAAGAATACAGGATACTTTCCCTTAGGATCTCGTGATATTCTGGGACCCTTACATCTCTAATCTTCCTCCAACTTTGTCTCCCGTCCTCATCCCAAGCACAGATCAGAACACAGATGGGCTGTTCCTCCTCCCCTCCATGATGATGATAGCTACCCAGTCTTCCATACAGTTATTGATAAGGGAAAAGAAAGAGAAATAACGGATATCGACCAAGGATGGGTTCTACCTACCCCAGAAGCACCTGTCAATTATGAGGACTGCTTCTATGATCAGCCCTCTTCACGCTTGACCTTCGCGCTTTTCAGCTTACCAACTACATGAAAGGATAGTGGTACTCCAGCATTCGAAATGCTACCCAGAAGGACCCTCTCCTCATGTTGTTACCAAGGTTATAGACCACCCTGACTGGCTCCTATATGATGAAGTTCTTGTCAGAAAGCGGAAGGATGACAGTAGAGGCTTTCCTGATGTCCCCTATGAAGGAAGCTATCAAGGTGCTAACATCAGAAGCGAAATTGTGCGTATTACCCATGAACAAATGGCACATATAGGTTGGCAGAAATGTTTTAAATATGCTTCAAGACACTTCTACAGGCTCTCCATGAGGAATGATTTCAAAGACTATGTCCACAGATGCCACCTATACCAGCTCAACAAGCAACCTACCACTGTCCCTGAAGGATCAGTCACCCCCCTCCCTGTCCCCAGGCGCCATTCTCGTCCCTTGCAATTGACTTTGCAGGACCATTCCCCAGCGATTCCAATCTTGAACTCATCATAGTTGTCTTGGACCTATTCAGTGGCTTTACCTACCTCATACCAGTCTCCCAGAACATCACAGCTATCAAAACAGCTCACCTTCTCATTGAGCGAGTCTTCTCCATTAATGGTTTCCCTACCTCCCTAGTCTCTGACAGAGGCCCCAAGTTTACCTCACGCTTTTGGACACAGCTTATGGCGATTCTCAAAGTTGATCTCAACATGGCTACAGCATATCATTACCAGACCAATGGACAGACTGAGCGCAGAATCAGAACTGTTTGCCAATACCTTGGGAACTATGTCAACCCTGAGGGTACGAAGTGGGTTCGCCACCTACCTCATGTCCAGACTACAATCAATGCAGCTCCTAGCGATAGCACAGTACTCTCCCTCTTCGAAATCACCTTTGGCAGACTACCTAACCTCCTCTCTAGCGTCAGAGTTCTCCCCACTTCAGTACCTGCAGCAGACCAGATTGCTACAGAGATTATGAAGAACCAACAACTTGCCAGAGATGCACTCAAGAAGGCTAGAGCACGCCAAACTACCTGCAGGGAAAAGAGAAGAATGCATGGACCCCCAATCATCCCTAACAAAACTGAAGTTATCCTCAAATCAGCACCCTATATCCATAAGGTTGGACGAAATCACAAGCTAGTTGGACCATGGTTAGGACCTTTCTCAGAGAGCGAAGGACCTGACAGACACAACAACTACAAACTCATACTCCCTCCAGTGAGGGCAGGAATCCACCCATGGATCCATCCCAGCCATCTTCGCATTTATCTAAGACCAAACCCCTTCGCCTTCCCAGGAACACATGAACCCATATCCAAACAGCCTGTCACCATCAATGCCAGTGGACAAGAGCAATGGGATATCGAAAAGATACTCAAAGATCGAATCTATCACAGAAAAAGACAGTTCTTGATCCATTGGAAAGGATATGACGAAATCGAAGCAAAATGGGAACCCCTCTATAATCTTGAAGGCGCCAGCACCCTCATCAGATCCTACTGGTTCGATACCTACAATAAATCTATACCTTTCAGACTCCCTTGGTCCCATGGCTAGACTTTCTCTGCCTGGACACACCAGAAACCAGACTATGCCCCCCTCTCCCTCTCCCTAGAGCCTGACGGATTTTGGAAACCTCTCCAAGACTCAGACTAATCAGAATCCGATACCAGCACCATACTCTCCACCTTGGATGAATCAGAGATGGAAGGCTAAATGCTTCATGGTATTGCCTTCGCTACTATAGGGCTTATAAAGGTGTAAAGTCCTGACACCAGTGATGGATATATGTTTATTGATTAAGTTATATGTTTTGAAATTGAGTGGAATGCTTCAAAGGCGGGTTGGTCCTTAAGCCATTTAGGATATTCCTTATTTGGTTGTTTTTATTTCTTTTAAGGGGAATGTAACGGAATCCTACTATGTTTCTACTATTACTATTGACGTGATGTTTGTTATTACTTATTTGGGTTTATACCTGATAAGTGCTACTATTTGGTTGTCCCTTCCTACTTGGCTATAGCTTCCTAACTGGTTATTCTTTCCTTGTTTTGCTTATCACTACCCCTCCTTGCCTCTACCCATTTGGGTATCGCTATCCTCCTGCTATACCTACTAGATTGGTATAGTAGTAGCGATCTCTTGTTCCTTCCTGTTTGGATTCCATTACTTGTTTTGTTAGCTCAATCCTGTCGCTTTTAACCCACTGTTTACGGAATATGGTTACCTTGTTATGCTCCATCTGTTAGCATGTTGTTGGACAGGATGTTTGCGCTTTTGTTTAGTTTACCTAGCTACAATCTTTCGTATTTAAAGAGCCTGCAATCCCTTAAGGATTCGGACTCACAAGCCTCACAGGACTATCATCTTCAATACTACAAGTTGAACAGTCACTCTATTAGTTCCATACCTTTTACCTTGTCTATTGAATACCTATCCATCGACACTTCTCCCCCTATCCTAATAGTATCTTCAGAGTCCCTTAGGTATTCTCGAGATACTAGGAAGTAGGTTACAGTCACATTTCGATTTCCTTGCTTGATTTTCTCGATTTTATTTCTTGCAGTTTCTCTGGCATCCATGTCACCGAATTGCATGTGTAGAGTTGCTTGAAATTCTGCCCAGCTCTTCCAGGTGGCTGGGGTCTTTCCTTCCATGTACGGAGTAATCCATTTGCCTGCTGATTCCCTCAATAGGGATTTGGCAAAGTCCACTTTTAATTCGTCTTCGTTCTCTCGCCATTCTGGTGCTGTGTAGTACATTGCCTTGTGTACTAGCCATGCTCGCAGTTTGGTGCGGTCTCCTGTGAAAGTATCTGGTGTTTTACTTTTCGGCCTCCGCACAGTCTGTTCCTCTTGATTTTCTTGAACTATTCGGATCAAATCTGAGAGTTTTTTCTCTCCTAAGAGTTATTGTATCTGCTGGTCCTGATGTCCCCGACATTCTGTGTATTGGGAATGCTCCGGAGCTTACAGACCCTGATCTTGATCTTCCTTCAGGCGAGAATGGGCTTGGAGGTCTTGGGGATCCTTCTCGCGATATCTCGCGTAAGCCTTGTTCAAGTTCTGCTTGTAGTCCTAAGAAAGTCTTTGGATCGTTGAAGTCTGGTACCTATGTATCTGTAGGTGAATCCGTTTTGTATTCGTTAAGTGTCGCAAGAGACGCAACCAAATAATCCGAACTTATCCCTAGTCTGCCGGACAAGGCACACTATCTTCTTCAACTGCAACAGGAAACGATACGTACCGCTGGTCTTATCGCTTGTCAGGCCTCGTAGCCTTACGTCGCCCTGGGAACGCTGAGTCCTCCCACTCCTAGCACTTGTGACTGCTCCTTAGCGATACGTGCCTTGAATCACCTTTCGGTCGCTGATATAAACGGATAGTCGTTATAAGAATAAAGTATAGATTCAACTTAATAGGTAAAATATAACATAGGAAGTAACTTAGGTGGTTGCGTGAAGAGCTAGCTATCTGTCTCCGTGACTCTCCTTATATAGCTGTTCCCACAACCCTATCCCTGGTGATATTACTATGAGTTACCTCCTGACTATAATTGCCGCGTGAGTCATAGTATAAAAAACATCCTATGACTCATAACTTGAGTCATAGTATACAATCACCATAATATCCTATTCCATAAAATGTCTTGTGAGCTAATCGCGTCACATGTGTGAAACCCCTGACTCATACTTGTAGTCAGGTGCGAAATTCATAACTTTATATAACCTTACAATCGAGAGTCATGAAACTATAAACATAAATCAAAACAACAAAATATCATAATCATAAATGATCTCACAAATCGTGAGTCATGGGAAATATTCCATACTGCTTAGTCACGATTTGTGACATTATCCTGAAACCTACCTGTACAGTTTTATAAGCTGGCATAAAGCAGACCTGGTAAACAACCAAGCTGGCCCCTTGGTGTTTTAAGAAGCTATTAGCAAGTTCCACTATGGACTGCCTAGTTTAAACAGGAAAAGAATGTCTGACATTTTCTGCCTAGTGGGGTAACTCACCCTTGGAGAAAGAGGAGCTCCGACAATACAATTAGCTTTATGGGAAAGAGAATGTTCCAGGTTAAAGGATGTTCGCACTTGGAATGGGATAGGAAAAATCCGCACGGATACTAAATTAGTATAAGAGATAGATATAGTCCGCGAATTCCTCAAAGAAGGATATAAATATTGTAGTGCCTCCTGAGCTTGACCCATCATCATACAATTGAGAAGAGATCTTATCAACATTATAAGTTTTACTCATAAATCTTTTCTACTTTACCTCCGTGCATTACTAGACAATCTCTGTCTACGAAGAAAGATTTATCAGCCTAGTTCAATCTACTTTCTCCTATTATCAGTTAGATTTAACAAGTACAATAGATAGTGCAACTGACATCATATTATCCGGAGAGAGGTAGTAGTGGATGATGTTCTAGCCACAATGGTCCTATTTTAGGTTACAAAACTCGTTTAAATATCCTGTAAAGTTACACAAATTTATAAAGTTACCTTATATTACAAACTAATTGTAAGTTATAAAGTGACATTGAGCTACTAAATGATGTCTAGCCACAAAGTAATGTTGATCGTGAATGTGACATGGAGCTGGAAGGAACTCAGGATGCGTTCCCATGGTTGCGAGCATTCGTGCAAACACCAGGTTTGGCCACTGTCCACAACTTGGCATAGGTAACCGAATAGAACCGTTGTTGCCTAACAGGCATTTAGGTCCTCAGGATAGTAGGATAACCAGGCTAAGAGGGTAATGCTGATACATACTTGGGTACAGCAACCCTGAGTTCCAGCCAGGTAGGATAACCATGAGAGGCAGGGTAACACAAAACCACAAATAGGTATCCTAAGTTAACACTGTTCAACAGGATAATCAGCAGCCATAGTTAGCCGGAGTAACTAGGTAGGCAGGGTTACTGAGGAGGTTTAGGAAAATATGGAAAGCAGTGCAGAAGCTGTTAGGCATACTACATTCATGCAAATAAGTATATCATGGCTACGAGTTCCAGTGTAAATAATAGGGTATTTACATAGGTCACATCAGGGATACATACAGGGACATTATGCGGCCTTCTGAAGAGATTTGTGCTATGAGAGAGCCAAGTTATACTAGCTTAGCGATTACATATGGAATTGTTGGTCTCAAGTTATTCTACCTTAACATTAAACAAAATGCGAAATTCTCTGTTAACTACCAGAAAGTAATTTTACTTGTTTTGACACCACAATTACTAGTTTCCATCCCAGGGCCTTGGCCACTTGGGACAGGTGGTAAAGTGTATCAATTGATAAAAATCTAACAAGGCTATACTATTGAAAGTAGTTACATAATACAGTATAGCTTATCATCATAATGAATGACCAATCATACCTTCATAATATTTAAGAGGGGAGTCAACAGCCAACTTATAGTTGTGCAAGTTACTAGTGTTGATACCAGATGGCACTCAGAGTGCACTCGAGGTTTGAAATATGCATATGGCATGTGTCGGAGTCCTCTTGAAGTGCTATATTGAAGTCGATTATAGACAAAAGTATGTACAGATTAAACTTTGCAATTAAGTAACTTATACCCCATGAGCTTTGCCATTATGGACAGATGTTACAGGACCCTAAGAGCATTCTGGCTTGTTACCGATGAGGTAGTTTATGAACTATTACCTATAGGCAGCGCCATTTAGCAAAACACTGTAGTGTCATTCATTGCGGGAGCTATGCAGTCATAGGAATAGCTGCAGATAGCCCAAGTAGCTAAAGTTGACTACCTTATTTGTAATGACCAAAATGTCCTCCGGGTACTGAGTCTTAATATAGATAAAGTACCATGTCAACTTAGCTGTAGGCTACCGATATGACAATAATTGAAAAGGGCTTTCTCTCCAGCAGACATATTTGAGATCCATAGCTGAAAACTAATTATATTAGCGGACCCTCCTTATGTCAAGATTCTGCAGACTGCCAAAGATAATTCTAAGGAGTCAGGCATCAATAGCCCTGACTGGAGAATAGTTTTCAAAAATCCTTAAAGTGGGAATTATTATCTTTGGCTTTTATAATTCTACTTAAATAACTGTAAATTGTACTCTACTCTGATAACCAACTGTTCTCTTAAGTAGAAATTGAATTAAGTGAAGCATTGGCTTAACAATACTACGTTTTATCATTTGATTTAATTATCTTTATCTTATTCTTTAGTGAATTTTACTTTGAGTCTTTTGTTCAGTCACAACCTTGTAATCTATCGAATAGGGTGCTCTCATTATATCACAGTTATGTATGCTTTTTGGACTCCAGTATTTGGACCATTAGATCCAGCACCATTTGAGGTAGCTGTAATCAACTCCTTTGCCTTGGGATCATGTTCCTGGGCCTGGTATATTCTTCCAATATTCTCAGGTCTCCTAAATCTGTCAGATCCTCCACTTTCTCCCTGAAAAATGTTACTATTTTTCTGCTTCTCCTCGCAGTTATCTGAATAGTGTCCATGTTTCCTACAATAGTAACAGTCATTGTCTCTTTTGAGTTTGCCCTTCTCAGCTTGGGGCATGCTTGGATGCAGGGAGGTAGTATTGAAGAATCTTAGTTTGTTTCACTACTGCTGTTCTAGAGGTGATAGGGCGATTCTTAGGAAACTGCACTGGAGGTTGTATTTCCTTGATGATATTGAATCTTAAGCTACTTCTCTATTTATTTAGAAAAGTATCAATCAATATCTTCATATTGGATGTCACTGGTATGGATGCGAGGGTGGTAGTTTCTCAAACTCGATTGCTGGTAATCGGCATTGTCCGGAACTGTACCACAGAAACCACCCAGCTACTCACATATATATCTGGTACCTCCATTCCTTCTAATCCATACCGCTCCTCACTCTATTCTAAACCACTCCTTTCATCTCCTCGCATGAGTCTAGGCCACTCCTCGCATATGGTTATCAGGAAGCCCCTGAAAACCCCGGCGCTTCACATCACCCAGAGAGAGATTACATAGTCGAGTGAGATGATATGATTGTACAGGACAGTAAGAGCAAGCGGCAACCCTTAATATAGCATTACCTTACGCACCAAAGGCAAATCCCAATCACCACCCTGGCGTTCCATTTTCAAAATTTAAATCTAGCAAGCAACTTATCTTCCTCTCACAACTAGCCTGTAAGATACTGACTTTGACCGACACAAAATATTGGGGCCGCAATAATCTCATCGCCAAGACCTCCTAGCAAGACTTCATCCCCTACCTCACCTCAACCTCAACTTCACACCGAACCGTCACCACCCACAATCTGACGAAATCATGGCCGGTGGACACCACCAAGAAGGTTACCAGATCCCCCCCTTCCCATTCCCTCTTCTCCCCTGCCAGCTGGGTGAAATTACTAACGGCCAACCGACAGTCCTCCACCAGGACCCCGCACTCATCAAATACCACCGTTAGTCTCCCCCGCTCGGCCAAAGTCCCATCGACTACTAACCCCCAGTCCCGCAGAACTGAACACGAACCGTTACAAGTACTTCAGATGGAATGCCCGCACGGCTAGGATATCCTTCATTTACGCTATTGTTATACCCGCCGCGCTGATGACATTAGCGTTTAAGACTGAAGTTTGTGCTCTACACTGCATCCGCCAATCCACCCTGAGGAGGAGGGGGTAGAAATTGGGCAAGTGCTAATTGGTGTTCACGCTAGGGAAAATACAGCTTCCGAGGCAAACGGCGCGGCGATATTCTGCGGGATTTCTAAATCTATTCCCCGAAGAAGTTTTATAGAGGGTACTATAGGAGAAACTGGGTAAAATAAAGCGCTGGGTATGGTAAATGCACCGCTACCGACGTGCCGGTGCTCAATCATCTCGGGCATGATCACACGATACAGTTTGTGACAAGAAAAAGAAAAAGGATAAATCTTAGGCATATCACATGTAGTCTAACCTATCGGATTTGCCCCCCTTTCTTCTTTTTCACCGAATGATAAGGGAGAAACTCTTTACGATACTGTGCTAAAAAAAACTGCCACCGTTCCCGGAATTCCTGGGATGTACTCGTACTCGCGCCGGCGGCTGAGTTAGGCCTAGCCTCATACATAGCAAGTCCGTCCGCCCTCTGGCTCTGCGCTGTGCCTGTCTCAGGGATAAAACCGAGTCCATCACTGGGCAATGTAGTACAAGTAACGTTCTAGGGAAGAAAGAACAGGCTGACTGATGAAGGGAGTCTTATTTTCCTTCTTGTTGGAAAAAATACGGTGTCATATTCTATGTAGTCATTCGTGTGTATGAGTCATGTAACATATATATATATATATATAATAAGTCATATATGTAAAGGAGGATTTCACGTGATCAGAGATGGGTATATATATCAAGGGTTTTCTCCCCTTAATACTATGTATTTCGATGTGCAAGTGTGGAATTTCAGCTTGAAGTCTAAAAGAGATTGTATTCAAATCTGAGTCTGACATCAATTCTGTTAAGAAATGACCTCAGGTAGTGTAACTGCTTGAGCTGAAAGAAAGCATGAAAGATAAAAGAAATAAAAGTGTAAGCACAGTAGACTGTGTGAAACAATGCCGAAGATGGAGGAACAGTTATCTAGTTTGCTGTAGTGTTTGACAAACTATAGACAGGCTAGTAGATATATCTCTTCAGCTAACTACCCACTATAGAATCCTCCAGAAACTCCACCAACTCTAAAACAAGACCTGCAGGTTATAAAATATGTTTTAGAAACATTGAAGAACTATCAAATAATCCTACATGATTCCAAAACCGTAATATTAATAAAGGGCAAACTTTGGGATTCCTCATAGAATAGGACATGAAAGAAAACATAAAATGAAGATATTAATGACAACTAGCATAGGGTATGGAAACAATAATCCACTACTAGGTGCTAAACTGCTGGACACTAGAAAGCCACATGTAGATGATTATCAATATCCTAGCTACATGCCAACATACCTGCCTATTTCGATAGCCATATATCTGCCCTACTGCATGACCTAAGACCTATAGGCCACGATGCAATACATCTACTAGTTATAGTACATAACAACAACTCAACAGATATGCTTTCCCTGACATACTAACAAACTCAAACATAAAAGCTTTTAATAATCATATATAGTCAATACTTTAGTAAACTTCTGTGATATAATCTGTTTACTGCTATTTGTTCAGAAGTTGAATGGCAAGAGGGGAACATGGTTGGGTTGATATTAGCAGGAAATACTACTCTGACTATCTAATCCATTCTTACAGCAGCCTTAAAGTCCTGGAAAGCTTTGTCCCTTTCCAACTTCAGCCATAAAAAATAAATGATAGTAATGCAAGTAAAATCATCAATGAAGATGATATACTACAAACCTCTACCAGGAGGGCTAGTGGTAATTCATCCTGACAAGTCCTACTGAATCAACTGTAATGGTCAAGTATATCACAAAGGTATTAGGGGTGGAGTCAAGGGCTTTTGAGTCTGCTTTAACAGAAGGCATTTGATATAATCACATGAGACTTAACCGATTAAAATGTAGCTCTCAGCACTCAACATCAACACATTGATTTTTTCTTAACCACCTAGCTAGACCTGTAGAGTATATGTACACTATTTCAGAAATTATTTCTGAGTACTCAACGACCTCGGTACCTTGGTTTATAACCAAAAATCTATTGACCACAATACAGTTTTTACCATGAAAAATATTATTACCTTTTTAGGTATCTATTAATCCAAGAATCATACCATAGATACATGCAGTTGTTGTACTATTTTAATTTAAGGTTGTTTGATTAATTTATGAACCTTGCAACATCTGCAAGATATGGTTTATGTAATCATTCACAAGATATACTTATAATATACCAACATGACTCCCTCAGTCAAAGTTTCTATAATAGTACATCTTATTCTAAAAATTTGAATTTATCCTCCCCATAGGTGACAGGTGTACTCAGTAAGAAGATGGATTCTAAGGTTGCAACTGCACTAAAGATACAAAGCAAAGTCCCTGGAAGGTAAAGATAAATGTAATGAATCAAGTGGTAAAACTCAATATCATTAAGCTGAAGCTTCACTTAAGTCAAGTTCTTCTCAACAGAATAGTTGGTTATTAGAGTAAAGTGCTGATCTTGTTGATTAAGTAAAATTACTAATGCCATAATCACCAATCCCTACTCCATGCAAAAATGAGCATCCTTCTCCATACAGCGTTTATCAATGCCGGAGTTCCTTAGGTCTGCTTGGGAAGTCTGCGGATTGCTCTGATATAGAGAGTCTACCAATCTGATTAGTTTTCTGGCAAGCATCTCATTTATATCTGCAGGAGAGAAACAGATTTCAGAAGGAAGTCTTGTATGTGGCCTTCTGTCAAGTAGACATGAAACTCATTATCTCAGTTAATCCTTGGTTGCCGTGTTGTAATTCTGTATATGCAAGCGTTGTAGTCAAACTGGTCTACTTGGCCAACTGACAACTATTCTAGTGACTATATAGCTCCACTAATAATTAGTACTACTATGTTGGCTAAATGAGCGCTACCCATTCCTATTAGTTCGTTAACTAACACAACTGTGATAAGATGGAATGCACTTAGAGTCTAGTAATATCACCCAGTACTAGTACATGTTCTGGGCTAGAAGTTGTTTTACACTGTAGGAGTATCCGGACAAACTTCAATTTATCCTGGGCGCACAGCTGACCTTCCCGAAGGGCTCCCACACCTCTCATCAGAACATCAGGTGCTTATAGTAACCCGGAGGCACCATCTGGTATCAATACTGACAACTTGCCTGAGTCCGCTGTCTTCTACCCCCATATACACCTGTGTACAGGATTGCTCCACTGGACCATGGCGACATAAATAGGGTTTCATGGTCACCTTCAGTAGTGCAGTTTTGTTAGCCTTTTACCAACTGTCACAGTTTGCCATCTATCTCAATGGCGGTGTAACAACATGCTCCAAATCAAGGCCTCATGGGTTTTGGATTTTTCGCATTTAGTATAAAATTGAAGGTAGGGTAACTTCAGCTTTACAATCCTATATATAATCCCAAAAGTCCGGTAACAAGATTCCTTCTTGGCCCGAATCTATTCATGAGTCCACATATCATATATATATCGTACCAGACTGTCCCTAGTAACAACTCTATTGTTTGCACTAGATTCCATCATTATGAAACAACTGGTTACATGAATGTAGCATGCCCAACGTGCCATACACTGCTTACTATATTTTCATAGGTACTTTTGGTAACCCGGCCTTCCCAGTTACCCGTCTAACTCCTGTAGGTTGTAACATTGGCTAAGTCTCGTTGAGGGTTACCCTGCCTAATTCCGGTTGCGGGTTACCCTGTCTGACCCTGAACACGGGTTACTCTTGCCTAACTGATATTGAGTGTTACCCTACCTAACTACGTACCTAAGTACTTTCCTATTTAAGTACCTCTGTTTCCCTTGTCACTTTTGCTGGTCAATGATACCTTTCCTCACCAGGCACCCTTGAGGCACCTGGATGGGCTGAGATTTGGTAAGCTATACCAATGATATTTAGCAGCATTATACCACTCCCCTCTTCCAGAAATCTGACCTCAGACTTAGATATCTCCTGTTTTCATATACCAGTTCTTTCCACCAAGCGTAGTTTCCTTCCTGCTGGTTCTAGGGCTTGGAGGAATACGGTTGATGAAACTTAACCAAAGCTCAAATTGCCGTTCCTTCAAACATCTCACATGGTTTCTAAGAATGTTCCCTCTTCCCCGTAACCTTACTATCATCCTAAGTATTCGACAAACTAATCTGTGAACTTGGCTTTGACACTACTATACCAACAGCCCTCAGCTATGTTTTCCACTATAGAGTTATGCCCTGAGTCAACTATGTATGGTACAGGTAGCTCCTGTGCCAGCCTACCTATCGGGTCTTCCAGGTACGGCTCTTGGGGTACGATATTAAAGTCTGAATTGATTGTCCACCAGGTAGGGAGTTCCAACTCATTGGCGCATGTTCCTATTTTTCGGTTAACTACCTAGGAGCTAAACCTTCTGTAGTCAAGCTTCTCCATAGGTGGCTCAGTGTGACTATATCTTCTATCCAAAATAATACCATAGGCTTTGTTTGCTCTGCCTTGAGTGACTTGTTCTAGGGTGACATACTCAGGAGATGGTAGACGATTTTGATCATGCCATTTGCATTGTCGCTCCTAAGCCCTCTTTTGTAATTATCGAATGTGCTGCCCTGTGCCTTCTTAGTCCTTCACCATGAGGTTGCTATTTGGGTATCTTCTTTGATGATCAGACATTGCCCCAGACCCGTTGGTAGGTGGGACAAACCCTTATTTTACCTCAAAGGGCGACACCTTCGAAGACTCGAATACTGAGGTATTTTATCGGTGTTCCACTACGGGTTACTGCGCAGCCCAATTGTCTTGCTAATATGAACAATAGCTTGTTAAGTACTGATACAGTCCCTGATTTACCCTCTCAGTTTACCCATCACTTTCAGGTTGGAACGCAGTAGAGACATTGAGCCTGACTTTGAGTAACTCTATGAGACACATCATAAGCTTAAAGGTGAATCTGAGATCGTGGTCAGAAATTGTAGATTCTGGGAGCCCATGTAATCATTAAACTTCTTTGAGGACGATAAAAGCCAGTTCTTTAATAAGCACCTCCAAAGGCTGCAGGATAATGTGAGACATCTTTGAAAATCTATCAAAGATGACCCATATCATTTTATACATCTGTGAATCCGGTAAGGCCACACCGAAGTACAATGATTTTGCGTTCCAGGGCATCATGGGAACCTCAACGGGTTGGAGTAAGCCAAAGATTTTGTGCCCTATTCTCTTACTTCGTTGATAAGTATCACAGGTACAAATGTATTCAGTTACCTGATTCTCCATATTGGGCCAATATAAGTTTAACTTCCCTTGTGCTATGGTCCTATATGTTGCAAAGTGTCCAGCGACGCGTGAATCATGTTCTGCCTGCAGGCTTGTCCTCTTCAAGACCTTGTCCTTAGGGACATACAATCGGTTCTTGTTGGTGAGCAGCACCTTTTCTACCTCAAACTGGGGGTCACATGATGTTCCCTTTTCTACAACAGCCCTAAGGAGTTAAAGGTATACACACTCATTTTCTACCTCTATTTTCAGGGCTTGTAAGAAATCTGACTGCAAGCAATAACCCTCATAGGTCACTAGCATTAGGGCACGTAGGAATTAGTACTCTAGTTGAAGATGCCATTCACCTGGACGAAAAAATGTTTGTGGTAGTGGAACACTACACCCTTATGGGCAGTAGTACTTATATCACGATAATACATCTGCCTTCTTGTTCAGCCGACTTTTAGAGTAAACTACCTTAAACTTAAATGCGAGGACGAATTCTGCCCTTTAGTGTTGCCTATAGTTTAAGAGCTTTGTACTATTAAAGTATTATAAATTTTTGTGATCTGTATATACCACTATTTGGTCTACAACTATGTGCAAAAGATGTTCCGATTCCTTGAATGTATCAAGTATTGCCGTTATCCCTCTATCATAAATATAATAGTTCACCTTAGCGGCAAGATGATACTATTGTGATAGACTACCAGATACCAGCTTTTGTTATCATAGAGTTGTGAGAGCACTGTCCGCAATGCGAAATCACTAGGGGCAGTTTCCAACTTAGATGGACCAGAGTCATCAAATTGTGTCAGAATAGGACTTGTAGTGAGCAACTCATTTAAAGGTTCCAATAACACCTCCCAATCAGCCGATCAATTCCATTTTACATCCTTCTTAGTCTGATCCGTTAACTGTTTTGCTAACTCGCCAAATCTATTTATGAATCAATGGTAGAAGTTTGCAAAACCCATAAATCATCAGATATCAGTCACTTTCTGTGGAGTCTTCCACGCCTTAATCTTCACAACCTTTTGAGTTGTTATTGATATCCCATGCTCATATATCTTATAGCATAGAAATTCAACTTTCCGTTCATTGAAGGTGGACTTCTTTATATTAATAGCAAGACCCGCCTTCCGCAGTCTATTCATAAACTGCCAGACGAGTATGATATGTTCTTCGATTGTCTTTGAGTGTATGAGGATGTCATCCGTATAAGCGATACCTCTATCATCAAGCATATCTCTGTTAAAACTATATATCATACTCTGGAAGGTTGATGGTGCATTGAATAGCCCAAACAGTATTACTGTATACAGGTATAGGCTATTACAACTCTAAAAGGCAATTTTCCATTCCTTACCCGGAGCCATCTGGAGGAGATAATAGCCATTCTTCAGGTCTAGCTTGGTGAACACTGAGGCCATTACAAGCCTATCCCTAAGCTATTTCATCAAGGTCAAAAGATACAGATTTTTAAAAGTAATCTTGTTGAGCCTGTGATAATTGATGGAAAACAGAAGTTTACCATCAGGCATCAGAACCAAGCGAATTAGGGCACTAGCTGGTGAACTAGACCAGTGGATCTTTCCTTGTTCCTCGATTACACAGATGTAGTCATACAAGACATCTAAGTTTGGCTTGGAGATGGGTATTTTGGTCTTGATGGTGACTTAATACCAAGTTCGAGTTCTATCTTATGATCAAACTCTGTATATTTAGGAAGCACGTTTATATTTTCTTGACTGAAAATATTGGCAAAATCCTTGAATTGAGGTAGTAGATTGACAGTGATGTCTGTTCCGTCTTTCCCAGTATACACTGCCATTCTCCACAAATTTACCTGACTACAATCCTAAGCTAGTAGTTCTTTATTTGTGATAAACTCCATTCGTCGTTTAGTAAATAGAGAGTTCGTCTGACATTACTCAGAGTACTACTTCAATGTACATTTATCCCAATCGATATCAAGATAGTGGTCCTTTAACTAGGATATCGGGAGATAGCGATCAACCTTGGTATCAGCCATATCCACAAGCTCGAATCTCATGTCGTTCATATGGTCTCAGATCTTAATTCGCTCCAACTTGGTGTCTTGATTCCCGGATCCTGGAATCTTGTTACAGCTTGCATGAGAGATTGGTGTTAAAAACCTCAGACGTTTAAATTGTAGATGTCCTTCTTGACCTTTGAGCTACTCGATACGGCACCTGTATCACCCCTGTCCAATAGAAGTAGTGATACTTCTCTACTCCTGTGCTTCTGAAAGTTAGAGTCTAAATGGACCTTTATGTGTATTGACCTAGTTAAGGGCTTTAAGCCGGATATCTGCTGCCGCTTAAGGGGCATTTCTTCCCTAGCAGGTTTTATTTGCTTAAGTGCCTTAATGTATCTCATGTTATAATAGGTATAGTTTGCGTGTTTACTATAACTCCAGCAAGATTTCATGTATTGAATCCTCCTCAGGCAAACTTGCCAATTAACTTTAGGTTGCTAATCAAGTCCTGCCTGATTGAAGTACATAAGCTACAAAATTTCAATCAAACCAGACAATCTTTATTGGTCTTAACCAAGTAAAGCAATAAAAAATGCAAATAAGAAATAAACTCTCGCAACCACAATATAAAAGGAAAATCGCACACCCATTCCTGCCCTGCAGTATTGAATCAGCTTTGTTTTCATTGCAGTGGGGTGGGAACTCACCTAGTCCAATTTCCCTTCCTTTCTACGGTCTTCCTTCAGGCCTAAATGCGAGGAGTAGTAGTAAACTTTCTTGTTTCATTAACTTTGTTGAGATGGCTTACCTATTGACTACCATCTGTATCAACCTCAAATATGGAAGGTGATCCATGGAGGTGAGAAACCTTTTTCACAACTGGAGGAGGCTCAATTCGTTGATATTAGGGCACAGTTGAAGTACCATGCACAGCTTCAGTAGCCATTCGCTTTAGAGCTAGTTTGATAGGCTGTACAACTGGTAGAGGAGCTGAACACAGTCCCGTAAAGTCAACCTTAGTCCTTCAACGAGAAAATAGTTTCAAGCAGTGATATTTGTCGGTCAGGGTTATTGGAATATTGCGGTGTTTCGCCTCCTACTATGACTTCTTAACACATTTGGGGTTGGCTGTTGCCTGTTGGATTTTGGGATTGCTATTACCAGGACCTCACGCCTTCTTCCGCTTTGGCTTAGTGCTAGTTGATCTTTAATCACTCTGGTCATGGAGAGTATACTTTTTCTTTGACAAGTGTATAGTTGAAAGATGCTACATCCTCTAGTTGGTGGCCCATGTTGTGCAATAGGTTGAGGTAGTGGATGTATACTTCAGGATGTGGAGCTTTTAGCCCCCAGGCTAGACGCAAATCTGTGGTCCTTCCAATGCTAGCTTTATATTTCACTCTAATCCCGTGATAATGCAACTTACTCGCTAATCGAATCAGATAAATCGACAAACTGGTCTACTTTTCCGCGCTTCATAATCAGACTCTTCCATTCACGATGAGGGCAATCAATATCCGTGTGGCCACTGAAACTGTACTTTAGGAGTTTACTATAATCTGCCTGAGTACGTTGTCACGTTGTTTGGGTTGTAGGTAACTCCAACCCTGGAAGCCGCTCCCTGCCTGATGTGGTCCAGGAGGCAATTATACCATTTCTTTGCGGCCACTTCAAGAAGCCAGTTGATTATGTACACTATATTTATATCAGACAGTTTATTGTATCGATTGTAAAGGAATCCTACTACGTTTCAAGTATTACTACTTACTTGATGTTGGTTATTACTTATTGGGGTTTATACCTGATATGAGCTACTTTTTGGTTGTCCCTCCCTACTTGGTTATGACTTCCTAACTGCTTATTCTTTCCTGGTTTCGCTTATCACTACACCACCTTGCTTCTACCCATTTGGGTATCGCTATCCTTCTGCTATACCTACTGGATTTGTATAGTATTGGCAATTTCTAGTTTCTTCTTGTTTGGATTCCATTTTTGTTTTGTAAGCTTCATCCTGTCGCTTTGAACCCCTTGTTTTCAGAATATAGTTACCTGGTTATGTTCAATTTGTTAGTATGTTTGTTGGACAGGATGTTTGCGCTTTTGTTTAGTTTTTCTAGCTACAATCTTTTGTATTTAAAGAGCATGCAATCCCCCAAGGATTCGGCCTCTCAAGCCTCACAGGACTATCATCCTTAATAATACAAGTTGAACAGTCACTCTATTAATTCCATACCTTTTACCTTATCTATTGAAGACCAATCCATCGACACTACTCCCCCTATCCTTATAGTATCTTACGAGACCCTTTGAGATCCACAAGATACTTGGGAATAGGTTACAATTTTTGACCTAGACTCAAGTATACCTTTGATCTTCGGCAGAGGACTGATCACCCTTCTCCTACCTTGATTCTGCAGTACTAATACACCTGCCTGTTTCCAATAAGGCCTTGAGCGGACTCCTTCAGAGACCAGCTTACCCTATCTAGCAACTATTTCGCTTCCAAGAGATACCAGAAGGCACTTCACCAGAGGATCGGTAGCATCCTCCTCCGGACCCCAAAGTCAAGCGCCAGTACCCCCACCTGCTCCACCATTTGTGTACTCAGAACTAACTTGAGTAGATAGCAGCAGCAGTGAAGAGGAGGACCAAGTCCAAGCCCAAGCTCCACACCAAGCCGAAGAATAAGCCCAAGTCCAAGAACAAGAACAGCTCTACTAAGACGTCCAATCCAAGTAAGAACCAAGCTCAGAATCAGATTCAGATTCCAGTCCAGAGGACGCTCCTTGACCAGCACCCCCAGCTTCGCCACCTAGACAACCTAGTCTACCAAGAGACCCCTGAGAACAAAGCTCTGCACCCATCATCATGTAAGTTCCCCCTGAGGGAAACAATCGTCCTGAATGGCTTGGACCATTTACATTCACAGGAGAAGGAAAACATTGTGACCCATTGAGAATCAACTCATGGTTCAACACAGTCCATCGATACATCGCCAGCTTTGGCATAACTGACGATGCCCCTGAAGCCCTGCAATAATACAGAACCTATTGCAGAGAGAAAGCCCACAATAAATTCACCCAATATAAAGCATCCTAAGGAGACCACACAGTTGCTAGACTCAAACAGAAATTCGAGGCCTATTTCATTCCTTCCACATCTATAGATACCATCTATGAACAGTGGCTACAAGTAAAGCAAACCACCGATGGAAAAACAGCATTGATAACCGACACTGTAATCTGACATGAAACCTTGTGAGACAGTCTCCCCGGAGGAACAATTTCGGATTATTCAGCGAAGCAGAAACTCCTAGCTGCTATGGACATCAAACTAAAGAGAGAAGTGAAACTACTCATCACTTCACATACTTCCTTTGACCAGCTAGTGGAGATACCGCAAAAGCGAGATGCAATTGCCTACTCTACAGGACTCTATGCAAATCGAGAAGGAAATGCAACCTTCAATAAAGTTTCCCAACATGGACCCAAGTGCCCACCGAACAGCACCCAGTGAAATCAACCAAGGTTCTCCAACAATACATCCCAGCATCCAAGAGTATCCCATGCTGAGAAGGATCAGCGCAGAAGAGACAATAACTGTTACTATTGTGGAAAATATAGACACTACTCCGATAACTGCTTTGAGAAGAAGAAGTATAGGAGCACCCTGCAGTAAGGAAATGGAGGCCCTGGCGGATCCAGAAGACCCCAGAAACTTTAGAGAACATACCACACCAAGGAAGACGATCCCAATGCAAAGGAATTAGTCTCTGTTACCACAAACTATGCAGGACCTAGTGGAATTCAAACTCAAGCCCTCTAAGCATACATCACAGTCAATGGTCACAAAGCAAAGGTATTATTCGATACAGGAACCACAGGAGACGACCTGATATCAGGAAAGTTTGTCACCACCTACTAAATAACTATCCGCGACCTTGAGATCCGTATCAACCTGAAGATCGCAGTTAAAGGATCACGTTCAGCAATTAACTATATTGCTGTGCCTGTCATACAGATTGACAAGGAAAGCGGGATATCTCTGAAGCCCTACTCTGTTCCCTGGACAACTATGATATCTTCCTAGGAATGCCTTACCTTACTGCACACCATGATGTAACAGATTGCGGAAATTCCATTATCACTTTCCCTGAGAACGGAAGGACCTATACCTACAAGAAAGCAACTCATGCACGATTTTCAGCCATGAATGAAGCAGATGCCCCGGACTTCATTTCCGAGTTTCCTACAGTATTTTTAGTCAGGAAGACAGCGGAATTACCACCTTTGAGAGATGTCAACCACCACATCAAGTTGAAAGACACAATCTCAGACCATAATCCGAGATTCTTCACATTCCCTGACAAGATCATGCCAGCATATAGAGCATTAATTGAAGCATGGAAAGCCAAAGGAATCATTTACCCAAGCGAGGCACACAACCCAGTTAACATATTCCCAAAGTTGAAACCCAATGGCAAAATCAGGCTGCTTGCAGACCTTGTACCCAGGAATGATATTACTATCAAGGACCATGGAGCGATTCCCAACCAAGCCATGATACTCAGAACTGTTGCTAGAGCAAAGTTCAAATCCACCATTGACCTTGCAAACTGGTACTTCTAAATTCGAGTTCTCCCCAGCGATGAGGAATACAACACCATCAAGACATGCTTTGGATGCTTTGCATGCGGAGTAATACAGCAAGGAGATGCCAACATCCCTGCTACCGCTATGAGAGTTATAGAGTTTGTCCTAGATGGATTTATTGGAAAATTCGTTTGTGCATACATAGATGACATTACCATCTACTTAAAAACAGTGGAGGACCATATTTCGCATATGAGATCAGTCTTGGGAAGACAGAAGCAGTATCAAATCAAAGCATCGTCAGCCAAGAGCACATTCTTCGCCACCAAGCTCTCACTTTTTTTTTTTATGTTAAAGCCGTGGTTTTATTCATACTAAGTACAGGAAAATCCTGGCATTCACCCTAAGGTATAGCCTAAAAACCCCCAGTAACATAAGAAACTTCCCCGCCCCCATAAAATAATAAATAACAATAGAAAACACTATCATAAACATCAAGTCATTAGCCCCAGAGCAAAAATCAAAATCAGGACCTGATGTCCGAGTCTCTCGTAAACGGAAATATTCCCACGCTAACTGGAAAGTTCAACCTATACTGCGTTACAAAGGAAACAAAACCCTTCATCAAGGCTTTCCCTTTATCCCCTCTTTCCCATAGGGCTGAGCCTGTGCTTATGTCAAACATTCCCTGATCTATCCCCTCCTTTGGCCGAGCCAGGCCGGGGCAAACAGTAATCACATGTTCGAAGGTCTGAACTGACTGTAGACATAGGTCAAAAGTCGGATCCTGGTCCTGGCTGGACCAGCTTGCGTGCCCTCTTAGATAACTCTTGTTCGATCTCATCTGGTGTATCCTAACGGCCTTGAATTTCGGAAGTGTCATGAAAGTCCAGCAATCGCGGTACGGTAGTCGATATATATAGTACTCCGGGTATGCCTCCTGTACCCATCTCTTATGTACCTCTTTTCTAACCCACTCCCTGGCCTCGACATACGCCTTCGCGGCGTCCTCTTGAACCATTGCGAGACGGTTTGGCTTTACCGGAAAGGGCCTGGACTAATATATCCCAGCAGCCGTAGCCCCTATTTCATCAAGCGGGAGGCGGACTTGGACCGAGGTGGTAGATGTTGAGTCCCAAACCTTTGGACGTAGACCGCCACTTCTGTCGAAAGCCTTCCTCCTATTCGTGGGGTATCTGAAGCTGTCTGGGAGCGGAAAACCCACGGGCAGCATCGCAGTCGCAATGTTATTCCCTGGAATGGCAGATGTTATGCGGACTTCTGCCATTAGGGACGCTTGTAGCAGGTAGAGTCGGACCGGGGCTAAACACGCCTCTGCCGACAACGCCGTCAGGTTGGTAGAGAAGAAGGCGTTGGTTATCCATCTGAGGACTCGATTCCAAAACGTCTGAATCTTATTTATCATGTTGATGCTTGGGGTGAGAATCTCTGCCACGTATAGCATGGTCGGCAATTGGATGCCCTTGGCCAATCTTCTCGCTCGGTAGGGTGAGAGTCCTTTACCCGGTATCGATAGTCTCTGAATTTGAAAGAAAGCGGCCTGTGTAAGCACCAGCCTTTTTGTAAAATGTGTCGTTGTTTCTCCGTTATCGCCTAACCAAAAACCCAGCCATTTTACCACTCGCCTGGCTGGCTGTATAACGTGAGATTGAAACCTTATCAGGCACTCGGAGACCTCTTGCCTCACTCTCAGCGTTATCCAGTGCACCAGCTCTGTCTTGGCGATACTGAAGGAAAGGTCCAGATCTTCTGCTCGACTGTTGATCCTTTCCACCTCTCCCTCTAGCAAACGCGAATTTCAGTACCATGAATTAGACGCAACCGGAATCTGGAAGTGGTCCACATAAGCATTATAAAAGCTCTCTTCTGGATTATCTGCCGTGTGTAGACCACGAACGTATATCACAAAGAGGAGCGGCGACACGCGGGAGCCTTGCGGGATCCCACGATCGACTCTATATTCCTTTCGTGAGCTGCCAGGATAGGCTAGTGTAACTTTTCAGAAAGCGACGAAATTCCGTATCCAATCGGTTATGTATGTTGGGACCTGCTGGTTTCCTTCGAGGATCCATATGAGCCTCTTATGGTTAACGTTGTCAAAACCCCCTTTCACATCCAGGAAGACCGTTGAGACCTTCTTTCCGGCGAATTGACTCACCTTGACCCAGTGTTTCAGTGATAAGACTGCATCTACTGTGGACCTCTGTGGCAGGCTTCCAGTCTGATTGATGCAATACATGTCCGTTTTATAAGCAATCCTCATAAGGCGTCGATTGACTATTCATTCCGCAATCTTCGAGAAAGTCTGCCTTAGAGCAATAACCCAGAAGCTCGAACATTCCCTGTAGTCAATCTTTCCCGGCTTTGGCAGGATTACGCCTATTGACCCTTTTAGGCATGGTGGGTGAATCCCCCTTCTTAGGAGGTCGTCCACTAACAAGGGCAGTACATTTTCTTTAAGCCGACTTATGTTTTTCCAAACCCCATATAGGACCTGATCTGGCCAAGGGGCTGACTTGTTGCTACACTGCTCCAAGGCCTCCCATACCTCAACCGGTGTGACCCTATCTTCCGAACTAAGTTCCCTATGGTACGGGGGTTTCGCGGATATTGGGTCCTGATTTTCTGGGAAAAAGTGGCTCATGATAATTGCCGCAGCGTCCTCTGGTGTATTACTATCTTTGCCAGGTACTCTGTTCGGGATCCTTTGCTTGGTGAACTGATGTGCCGTCCACAAGTCGCACAACTTTGCCCAGGCTAAGAACTCATCCCGGTATTTCCGCTTCGCCTTGATAATTGCGGTCCGGTATGCTTTCCTCGTCTCAATCTTTTCCTTCATCCCGCTCCCGTCACGTCCAACACAGCGGGCAGTAGAGGTATAAACCCTTCTCATCTCGGTGATGTCTGGCGTCCACCACGTCTTTGACCACCTCGTTGGCCTCTTCATTGGGGCCTAGCCTTTTACCATCTGTATCAACCTTAACAAGTTCTCCACGAAGGTCTTAACGGCCGTAGCTGGGTCATTCAGATGTTTGTATTCGTGATCGACATAATTTTTTAGGGAAGATTCTATCCAGGGGGTGGGGACCCCTTTCTTGTCTTTCCATTTGATCTTGTCCCAGTCTGGAGAAGGTGTTGCTAGGTGTAAATCCTTCAAGTCCTGTTCTGTGAGTATGACAATGTGATTCGATCCTGTATGTTGGTATAGGTCCCTCCATCTCGATACCGTCGCTAACAAAGCTGAATTGGCTAGCGTGTAATAAATGACCGAGGGTCGGTGTAACCTAGGATTGTCCGGGAATCTCGTGTAGACCGCAGGTGTATTCATAATCGTAAAACCCCTCTGCGCTGCCAGCCGCAAAAAGTGCTCGCCCCACCTTCGTTCCCCGGATTCCATAGTCCGTAGCGTATCAGCAAAGGACATGTGTATATATAAATCTCCGACCACAAGTGTCGGTTCGTTCATTTCGATAAACAGTTGCTCTGGTGGTACTGTATGTCCCCCGTCGTTCCTGTTATTAGTATTTATCAAGCCAAAGGAATGACAGTCGCCTAATAAAGGTCCCTCCTTTCCAAAAATTCTCAAGTACAAAATATCAAAATCCTTTGAAACCACAATAAAGGAAACACTAATCAAAGTCCTCAGTGCCACATAGGTACACACCCGTGCCTTGGGTGAGGGTAAAAACACACACTTGTAACCTGGGGCCCTGAGGGGTTGCCCATTATACAGTGGGGGGTCCTGTACACATACAAAGGAAACATTAAAACCTCTAACAATATGAAATAAAGAAAGAAACACACTATTGCTCCCTCGGTAACTGTGTTATACAACATTTAATCTCCATCTCCTATTTTCATTTAAATGCGCTGTTCCCGACTTGCTGGCCCAAAGGCCTAATTTATCGGAGTGGTGACACCTTCCTCGCCTAGAGGTCGGGCCCGGGAAGCTATTCTTGAGTCATAGTTCTCTTTTGCAGTCTCTTTCACCCTTATCCTCTCTGGGCAAGCCGGGTCTCGAGCCGAATGTTGGCCCTCGCAGGCGGAACCTTTGGCTGGTGTCATCATGCAACAAGCTGGGATTGCCTTCCGTGACCCTCTGAAGGCTGGTTCGTGGCATGGATGGTCTTTTTATGTGTGCTGTTGCAAGCAAATCGGGCACACAGGCAAATTCTTCTTGCAGCCTGCCTGGGGGTGGCCATACTTCCAACAGCGGTGGCATTGCATCGTTGCCGATGCCAGCCACATCACGTTTGACTGTTTGTATTTGCCCATAAAAAGGACAGATGGCGTAACTTTTGCTACTTCGTTTTCCGGAACCTGGATTATGATTGAAGTTGCCTTCTTTCCATCAGAGACTGCCCAGTCTGGTTTCGGAAATTTTGCCGTCACTATATCTATCTTATGGGTCGCCTTGAAAGCCTCTTTTACAGCCTTCTCAAACCCTCATTGTCTCTTGGGATTGCCGCAAGGGACACACCGTGCACGATTACGTCGATATCCGTGGGCGCCATCCTAAAAGGCAGGAACTCTGGAACCGCATCATTGATCGTCTCGTCAAGTGCTACCGTCAGCTTGTCTAGGTACCGGGTATATTGTCCTGAGTCTGTCCCAGCTGGGGCAGTCAAGGTGACCGTTCCGTTCGTCCTATTCGAGAACCCCAGTAAATTCGTTGGTGCCTTACATTCGCATTTTGACAGGACTGTGGCGATAGCAACTGATATGTTTGCTTCATCACGGGCCGGGTCAACTAATGGCTGTGCCACCTACCTTGTTGCAAAGATCTTCCTCCTTGCTAAGCTAGTGGACGGGTGCTTTGGGAAAACTTCGCTTCCTCCCTTCTTCGAGCTTGGTTTCTGTTCCGCCTTCTCCTGCTTTTTCTGCTTCGGTGCCGGGGGGTTCGGTGGCGTCGGGCCTGCTTCTGCCTTTCTCTTGTTTCTAGCCGGTGTCTGTGTTTCAGATCGTTGTGGCGGCTGGGAAGCCACGGCGGTGTAACTTCGGGCTTCCGGTTGGTCTTGTCATTTTAGGATTGTTTTCCTTCCTTTCTTAGAAGCCACAGCCGGGCCCCTCGACAGGTCGTGGACCGGTCTGATGAGGTTCTGAGTCGTGGTTGTGAGCGTCTGCACATGATGGGTAAGCGCCATTATCACCGCCATGATTGTGTATTCTGAATCTGAGAACATATCGGTGTCGAAAGACGTGACATTCCTCGTGATCGTGTTGTTCTGTGGGGGTCCGTCGACCTTGAGATAGTTCATCACTACTTCCATAAGTTCCTTGGAGGCTGTGTCAGGGCCCTGGTCTTCCTTACCCTCTGGGCTCGGTGTTGACGGTGCTGATGAGCCTTCCTCTGGCTCAATGTCCATTTCCACGTCACGCGATGCGATGGCGTGACTCGGAAATGTGTTGGGATCATTTTTGAGTTCGTGTAACGTGACGTATCAGATATCGCCACTTTTGAGGGGGGTTATTGTGGCACTTTGCCGGGGTGTTGAAAAAAGTGTAAATTTCAACTTTGCGGAAAATACGCGGGAGGGAGCATGCGCGCCACCAAGCTCTCACTCCTAGGACCTGTTATAGATGAGAGTGGAATTCATGTAAACCCAGAAAAAAATTCGGTCCATCCAAGACTAGCCAATACCAAAATCCAAAAAGGATGTTCAGACCCTCACAGAAGTTTTTATATATCATGCACAACTCCTCCCACACCTTGCCTCCACCACTGACCCACTCACAGACCTAATTTCCCTAGATGTGTTTCAATGGCAACCCCTGCATGAGGAAGCCTTCAAACAGGTTAAGTGCTTGGCCAAGGAGACAATTCCGCTGCGCCCCATCTCATATGAGACATCTGCGGATCCAACATACCTTACTACTCACACCTCTAAGGTTGGATCAGGAGTATAGGTTGGCAAAGAAGCCACCTCTGAGAATGCATACCCTACCGCATTCCACAGCATAAGTTTGCAACAAGTCAGCTGCACTACCCAGTCCATGAATCGGAACTTTTGACTATTGTGGCTGCCATTGAGAGATTCCATCCGATTGTATATGGCACCAGGTTCACTATTGTGTCTGACAACAAGGCACTATCCTTTTTCCTGAAGCAGACTGACCTACCTTAACACTAAACTAGATGGCACATCTTCTTGCAATCTTATAATTTCGATATCATACATAGACCTGGTAAAGGTAATGTCCTTGCAGATGCACTCTCAGGTATATATTGTGACAGCCCAGCTGAAGAAGACCAAATACTGGAAGACCCTATAGAGAAGAAATCTATAAAGACCCCGTCCTCCGCCATGAATAGTGTATCAAGACACTACCTCAACATCACCCATGCCCAAGCTCCTTCTTCTGTCCTCGCTCTACAAGTACCCTCTCGCATTCTTACTGCTGAACACCACTCTATGTGGAACTAATATGATGGCACTAGCTCAAACCCCTCGAGCTTCCAAGAAGCGAGTCACTACTCAGATTCTATTGAACAAGCCATGGACAAAACTGCAGATACCCTCGAGCTTGCAACCAATGCCATTCAAGGTTGTGAAATCGTTGAGACCTATTCCTATCTCAGCAACACTTCAGATCCATCCTATCCCACATTACTTATTCAGTGAGCTAAAGCCCAACTGTCTGGCCTCGCGGCGAGAATTAACAATACTCCTAGAGATATGGACTAACCACTGCATCCTGCTACTATCACCAACTACTTTAAACGAATCCATGATTCTATCACCCAACTCGAATCCCTTGCAGTCACCACCTCTGGAAATATCACCCCCTGCAGCACTCTAACTGAACCTGATCCTTAGCCCACACCAATCTCTTCTCGACCCCCAGTCAATGAACTGGACCGATTTCTTCAATCTAATAGACACAGAGCTATGCACTAGACTGCCTGTGTCTGGAACGAATGCCAAACCTACATAAATGCAAAGAATACAGGATACTCTCTCTCAGGATCTCAAGATATCCCGAACCCTTGCCTCTTTACTCTTCCTCCAACTTTGTCTCCCCTCATCATCCCAAGCATAGAGCAGAGCACAGATGGGCTGTTCCTCCTCCCATCCACTATGATGATGGCTACCCAGTCTTTCATACAGTTATTGATAAGGGAAAAGAAAGAGAAATACCGGATATCGACTAAGGATATGACCTACCTACACCAGAAGCACCTGTCGTTTATGAGGACTGCTTCTTTGATCAACCCTCTTCACAGCTTGACCTTCGCGCTTTTCAGCTTACCAACCATATGAAAGGAAGGTGGTAATCCAGTATTCAATATGCTACCCAGAATGATCCTCTCCTTGAGGTAGATACCAAGGCTATCGACCACCCTGACTGGCTATTATATGATGGAGTTCTCGTCAGAAAGGGGAAGGATGACAGTAGAGACTGTTCTTATGTCCCCTATGAAGCAAGCTATCAAGGTACTTAAATCAGAACCGAAATTGTACCCATTACCCATGAACAAATTGCACATATGGGTTGGCAGATATGTTTTGAATATACTTCACGACACTTCTACTGGCTCGCTATGAGGAAAGATTTTAAAGACTATGTCCGTAGATGCCACCTATGCCAGCTCAACAAGCAACCTACGACTGTTCCTGAGGGATCAGTCCCCCCTCCCTGTCCCCAGGCAGACATTCTCTTTTCTTGCAATAGAGTTTGGAGGACTCTTCCCTAGCAATTCCAAGCTTGAACTCTTTATAGTTGTCTTGGATCGATTTGATGGATTTACCTACCTCATAGTAGTCTCCTAGAACAATAAAGCTATCGAAATAGCACAAACCCTAATTGAGCAAGTTTTCTCCATTCATGGTTTCCCTACCTCGCAAGTCTCTGACAGAGACCCCAAGTTTTCCTCACCCTTTTGGACACAACCTATGGTAATTCTTAATGTTGATCAAAAACATCGCTGTTACCTACTCCGAAGGATCTCGAGAACCTCAAAGGGACTCTGAACTTACTATAAGGATAGGGGGAGAAGCGTTGATGGATAGGTCTTCAATAGACAAGGTAAAAGGTATGGAACTAATAGAGTGACCGCTCAACTTGTAGTATTAAAGATGATAGTCCTATGAGGCTTGAGAGTCTGAATCCTTAACGGATTGCAGGCTCTTTAAATACAAAAAGATTGTAGCCAGGAAAACTAAACAAAAGCGCAAATATCCTGTCAAACAACATACTAACCGAGGGAGCATAACAAGATAACCATATTCCGCAAACAGAGGTTAAAAGCGACAGGATGTAGCTAACAAAACAAGTAATGGAATCCAAACAGGAAAGAACAAGAGATCGTTACTACTATACAAATCTAGTAAGCATAGCAGGAGGATAGCGATACCGAAATGGGTAGAGGCAAGGAGGGGTTGTGATAAGCGAAACAAGGAGAGAATAACCAGTTTGGAAGTCATAACCAAGTATGAAGGGACAACCAAATAGTGGCGCTTATCAGGTATAAACCCAAATAAGTAATGACCAACATCATGTCAGTAGTAATAGTAGACACATAGTAGGATTCCGTTACAATAGCTATAGCATACCATCACCAGACCAATAGACAGACTGAGCGTAGAATCAGAACTGTCTGCTAATGACTTAGAAACTATGTCAACCCTAAAGGAACCTAGTGGGTTCGCCACCTACCTCATATCCAGACTGCAATCAATGCAGCTCCTAATGATAGCACAGTACTCTCCCCCTTTGAAATCACCTTTGGCAGACTACCAAACCCCCTTCCTAGCGTCCGAGTTCCCTCTACTTCAGTACCTGCAGCAGACGAGATTGGCTCACAGATCATGATGAACCAACAACTTGCCTGAGATGCACTCCAGAAGGCCAGAGCACGCCAAACCAACTCCAGAGAAAACAGAAGAAAGGATGGACCCCCAATCATCCCTAATGAAACTGAAGTTATCCTCAAGTCAGTACCCTATGTCCAAGAGGTTGGAAAAATCACTAGCTAGTTCGACCATGGTTAGTACCCTTCTCAGTGAGCGAAGGACCAGACAGATATTACAACTATAAACTTATACTCCCTCCAGTGATAGCAGGAATCCACCGATAGATCCATCGCAGCCATCTTCACATTTACCTAAGACCCAACCCCTTTGCCATTCTAGGAACACCTGAACCCATATCCAAAGAGCCTGTCATAATCGATGCTCCTGGACAAGAACAAAGGGAAATCGAAAAGACACACAATGATCGAATCTATCACAGAAAAAGACAGTTCTTGATCCATTGAAAGGGCTATAGGGAAATCGATGCAACATGGGATCCACTCTAAAACCTAGAAGGCGCCAGCACTCTCTTCAGAACCTACTGGTTCCATATCTACAATGAACCTATACCTTTCAGACTCCCTTTATACCATGGCGAGACTTTCTCTGCCTGGACACTTCTGAAACCAGACCATGCCCCCCTCTCACCTTTACCTTAACCCTGACAGATTTTGGAAATCTTTCCACTACTCAGACTACTCGGAATCCGATACCAGCACAACACTCTCCACCTCAGATGGATCTAAGATTGAAGGCTAACTGCTTCATGGTATTGTCTTAGTTACTATGGGGCTTATAAAGGTGTAAGGTCCTGACACCAGTGATGGATATATGTTTACTGATTAAGTTATAAGTTTTGAAAAGGAGTGGAATGCTCCAAAGGCGGG
Source organism: Tuber calosporum (assembly GCA_003316355.1). Taxonomy (NCBI): domain Eukaryota; kingdom Fungi; phylum Ascomycota; class Pezizomycetes; order Pezizales; family Tuberaceae; genus Tuber; species Tuber calosporum. The sequence goes on from QFET01002643.1 coordinate 69,334, forward strand.
TTGGTCATCAAGCCCTTTAGGATATTGCTTTTTGTTTTGTTTGTTTTATTTTCTTTTAAGGGGAATGTAACTGAATCATACTATGTTTCTACTATTACTACTGACTTGATGTTGGTTATTACTTATTTGTGTTTGTGCCAGATAAGTGCTACTATTTGGTTGTCCCTCCCTACTTGGTTATGACTTCCTAACTGGTTATTCTTTCCTTGTTTCGCTTAACACTACCCCTAACTTGCTTCTACCCATTTGGATATTGCTATCCTCCTGCTATACCTACTGGATTTTTATAGTATTAGCGATTTCTTGTTCCTTTTTGTTTGGATTCCATTACTTGTTTTGTTAGCTTCATCCAGTCGCTTTTAACCCTCTGGTTTCGGAATCTGGTTTACTTGTTATACTCTCTCTGTTAGCATATTTGTTGGAGAGGATGTTTGCACTTTTGTTTAGTTTTCCTAGCGACAATATTTTGTATTTAAAGAGTCTGCAATCCCTTCAGGATTCTGACTCTCAAGCCTTACAGGACTATCATCTTTAATACTACATGTTGAAAGGTTACTCTATTAGTTCCATACCTTTTACCTTGACTATTGAAGAGCAATCCATTGACGCTTCTCCCTCTATCCTTATAGTATCTTCAGAGTCCCTTTGGGATTCTCGAGATACTTGGGAGTAGGTTACAACCTCCCCTTTTTCAACACATGGCATTCCAACCTCCAATCCACTACTTCAGACCACCTCCCCCTAAGCCTCACTTCATAGTACCACTTCTCAAATCTGCCCCCCCTTCCCTTGACTGGTCCAAGACTAGTTGGGACATTCTCATCTCCCCCCTTAAGGAATATCATATCTCCTCCGCCCTGGACTACCCCACTGAGACTTTGGTTGATGTGTGGCTAACTAGGCACCTCTGCTCCCTCACCTTTCTCTGTAATAGCCATACTCCCACCAAACGCATCTCAGTCCACGCAAAACCCTGGTGGACTTTAGAACTAACCCACCGTAGACAGGCCGTCCATCATACAGCTACGACCCACTGCCTAACTCCTACACCAGAATGACTGTCACTCTGCTGCCAACAGGGCAATACCTACTTCAAGGCCATCAAGAAGGTTAAATCCTCTCACTGGAAGGAATTCCTAGCCAATATCAACACCAAGTCAGTGTGTACAGCCAGAGGCCTCACTTCTGGTCGCCAGATGAACGATTCTCCTCCTTTCCTGACGCCATCACTCCTGACGAAATCAACATCTCCCTCTATCATCAGTTTTTTCCCCACAAACCTCCTCGTTCTACCTCCTCCTTCCTCCAGTACGACACCAATACCGCCCCCCTTCTCAATGAAGAAATCTCCCACGCCCTCCGTAAATCCTCCAACATCTTAGTAGCAGGACCTGACCAGGTGCCTTATAGGATCTGGAAAAGAGTCTATGGAACCAACCCCTACTTCATAAGGTAACTCCTAGGCCATCTCCTCCTCTTGTGTACCATTCACTCCCCGCAAAGGTTTGAACGGTATTCTACTCCCCTTACCAGGCAAAGTTGACTACTCCTTCCCTGGCTCCTTTCACATTTTGTCCTACTTGAAATGGTCTCCAAACTCCGAGAAAGGATAATAGCTTAGCGGCTCGCCACCTTGGACAGGTTAGTTGGCCTAATATAGCCAAACTAAAGTGGCTCTCTCTCTGAACTCAGCACATTTGAAGTCTGTGCTGCGCTCTCCTAGGAAGTTCGCTCCTGACAATACACTAATTAGAGAGTTTCCTCCTTCGTCCTTGACATCAAGGGGTGCTTTGACAAGATATCCTCCTTATCTCTCACTCCTCTCCTCTGCTCATGAGGCATCCCCATACAGATCACTTCTTGGGTGTGCTCTTGCCTCTCTGACTGACATTGAGGCCTGCTCTTTCTACTGGTACCGGCAATATTCTCCCCTGTTTCTGTTGGGACCCCTTAAGGTTCCCCAATTTTCCACTTTTGTTTGTGATTTATGTTTCATGCTTGCATTTTTCCATACCCCAATAGGTTAGTTTTTTCCTATATTTATTATTTTCCAGTTACCTTTTGTTCTCTCTCTTATAGAAGGAACATGAAGGTGCTTCAACAGTTTTTTTCTTTACTCTCTCACAGGGCGGCCCAGCTGGAGGTATCCTTCTCAGTTTCCCAAACTGTGCTCATCCACTGGCGCACACCTAAGGACTGCTCACCAATCTCATCTTTTCCTATTGGGCTCATTGGGTCTTTATTCCCCCCTCTCTCATCAGTACGCTAGCTAGGCTACTGGTTCACACCTACCAGGGAAACCACAACCCACATTAACAAACGGATTGCCCTCGCCCAGCGAGCCTTCTTAATCATCAAATAAATCTCACTACCGGGAATAGGCATCTCACCCTAAATGAAATAGCTGCTTGCCGCTGGCATGTTCCTCCTAATTCTCACATATGTTGCAGATATGTTTGCCCCCTCCCAGGTCACCCTAGACAAGATGACTACTCATTCGAACTGAGTATTTTGTTGGGTCACCAACTGCTTCTCTTCCACCCCAACCTCGTTACTTAAGTGTGAAGCCTGCCTGGCTCCTATCACCACCTTGCTTCCAGACAACCAGTGCATGGCTGACCTGCAACTCGCCTACTCATCTCCTCTCATTAACCCGGCTGCTGCCAGAGTACTACCCTCTTTTCCGATATCAGATAACACCGACATGTGTCTTGACCCCTGTCGTACACTCCAGGGGCGTCAGCAAAACTACATACTCCTTCCATAGGATAGATACAAATTACCTTACCTTCCTAGCCGTCACCTTCCAATTGATGCACTTTGTCACTTCCTCCTTCCTTTCATCTCCACTGTTGGGAACTTTCCCCTAGCCTCCCATCATCTGCTTCTTGCAAATATCCTCCCCCCATGAACCAACAATCAGGAGTTACTGCTTCCTAATGAATGCTTGTAAGGCGTTACTTCTCAAAGACTGGACCCTCCAGTCACCCCCTCCGCTCTACTACTGCTATGTACTACCACTGTCCTGCCACTCCTTGATGGGGCTGGAAAGGTTCGCTGCTGGTAGAATCCACCAAACGAGGTCCGGTAAAAGCTACCTGGTTGCTCACATATCCAGGGACGACTCTGGCCCCCGCACCCTCTACCACTACTGCGTGGAGGAAGAATAGACCGTGGTCCACACTATACTCCTTTATCCTGTCAAGGCCTCCATTCACCTCTGCCATCTCCCTATCATCGGCATTCTCGGCCCTGACTCTCATCTCTGGTCCTCGGTGGACCTTCTCCAGGCTCTTCGCGCCTTTATTTTAGAATTCGCGACTGGATTCCCCCTATCAATACCGGCCTGAGGGTTACCCTCACCTTAGGACAACTTCACTGCCCTCCTTTACAGACATTATTCTTTCATCTTGTTATAATTTTCCTTACTTTGTTTGAAATTTTATTATTATCTATCTTTTTGGGATTAGCCTACATTGTGGGAGGAGTGACGGTAGGGTTACAATTGGGTGATAGGATTTTGATATTTCTTTTGTTAGTTTGTGTCAGATTACAGTTACATTTTTGCCATCGCTAGCACTGAATGTAGGTTCCTGTACATTAATAGAGAATACTTGAATTAAATAAAAAGAAAATTAAATAAAGTGTTAAACAGTCGACTACAACCAAAGATTGGCTATATCCTGCAGATATGGGTAGTTGTGTAATAAAATCTACCGAGGTAGATGCTCAACTTGCAAAGGTACTTATAATGGTTGTAGTAGGCCAAAGCGCACATTTCTTAGTGTGTTGATATTTGGCATTCTGTATATGACCGTAAAGGGTTGTTTGTCCAGTTTGTAATTCCTTTCCAGTAAAAATCTCTAGTGATAATGTCTATAGTTTTTTCCTGACTGAAATGTCCTGCAACTTTTAACTCATAACATCCTTTTGCAATATCGGTTTGTACCATTTCGTCCTTGGGAATATATAGCAGTTCTTTGTAGAAAAACATTCCATCAGTCATGGTCCTTTGTTTTGTCATTGGCTTGCCATCATCTCCTAATTAGTGTAACTCCCCTTTCATACACATCCACTCTTGATCATCTTTTGCTTTCTCTTTTACCTATGCCTGGAAGTTGATATCAAATTCTTGACATCACACTTAGCAATTATTGCATTTGACATTAAGGTTTCTCCTTTAGTGCATATTCGGAGAAAGGCAATACCTATTTTGTCCAGGTAATCATGTTTTGCATTAGAATGTAGGAAACATAATTGTGGATGAGTTTCTCCCAAAGGTTTTGCCAAGGTGCCAAATTCTTGACTTGCTCGTTCAGTATCATCTAACTCCAAGACCTTATGAAGTTCCCTTGTGTCAATCCTTTGAACTAACATCGGCCCTATGTGGTCTCCTGTTTGTACCTAAAAAGCCTTGCCAGTAGTATTGACTAAGATGATCTTAACCTCCCACCTTTAGTCCTAATCTACTATTCCAGCTCCAATCGAAAAACCAGGCATAATTGCCAATCCACGGTATGGTGCTATGCTTGCATGTGTCCCAATTCTGAGTCCTATAGCTAATCTATTCCCTATGAGTACCTGTCCTTTTGTAGGAACTATGATATCCTTTGTACTATAAAGGTCCTATCCTGCCTCTGGCTTAGGACCTTGAGTAGAGATTCCTGCTTCATCTTGTAACCTTTTTACCCTAAAAGAACTGGTCACCTGCTCTTTAGTCAATCCTAGTCAGTGCTGTTGTAAACTTTTCTTTTCCCCATGTAACTGAGACAACTAAGTTTCAGTTACTCAGGAGGTTTTCAAAGTGATGAGACTGAAGTATAGCTTGCTTGGCATGCACGGCTCCCCCTTAGGGCGGTACTCTAGGTGCTTGCTTAATGTGTCAAGTTTACCTCCTTTGGTTCCAGGTCTATTAAGGATTTTAAAGTTAAAATCGTTTATCTTTGGGGCACATCAGATATGTCTTGCCGACCAGGCTTGTGTTTTTAGAGAGTATTTTAGATTTTTATGATCGGTATTGATCGTGAAAGGTTCATCAGTCCCTTTCAGGTAGTGTCGCTATTCTTCCAATGCCACTAATATTGCCAAGAATTCCATATCATGGATATCATAGTTGCGTTCGGCAGTAGTGAGCATCCTGGAATGTAATGCAACAGGGTGCAACTTCTTTTGCATATATTGTGAAATAACAAATCCGAAATATAATCACTTACATCTGTTTCCACTACTATTTCTCTTTCTGGATAAAAGTGATATAGTATGGCAGCTGCAATGAAGCATCGTTTGAGTTCATAAAAAGCGATATGTAGCCTTTCTCCACTAGGAAAATCCTGCGGATTACCCTTTAGTAAATAGGTAATTGGTGCACATAGTGAAGAGAAATTCTTTATGAATCATCGTTAAAAATAGGCAAAACCTATAAAGATTGGTATTACTTTTACCGATGTAGGTGGTTTCTGTTGAAATTCTTCAATTCGTTTCATATATATATTTTCTATGGTAATATTGTTTATGTCTCTACTTGGTTATTTCTAGTTTACTCAGGGAAACTACGGACATTACTACAGGTAGGGAATATCATATTCTCAGTTATATTTCATGATAATGTTTGAGAATTAATGTGTATCTTTCTTATGTTATGTGTGAGATTTCACGGTTATCTTTCCATGTATAGTGACCTTTTACCGGTCATGTATCAGGTGTTATATTTCTAATTATTTCGCGCACACCACTTCAGATTATCCATATATTATTGGGATTTCCTTGGTAGTTTTTCAGGGTCAAACATGTTCGCACTTATGTTTCTTATAATGTTTTCCCTATTTTGTTACTGAGTACAAGGAGGACACGCACCTGTATAAATAGCTCGTTGCCACCTACTATGTTTTAGTTAATTAAGGACAAGAACTAATACAAATCTACCTTCATACTACAATACTCCTCACACAAGCGTGCACATAGTATACTCTTAATACTGAGTTGTATTTTCGTACTCATGCCTTAAGATTGTGCCAATACACATAATTTGAACATGTTAAGAGCCAGGTGCTCGCCATAACCTCAACTACTCTTTTCAGTTAGGGCATACTGAACTTGAGTAGAGCACTCAGGACTTGGGTTGATCGTGACCTTCTCTCTCCTCTCTCCGATACTTCTATAAGAAGTCAATGCAGAAGCCTCAGAGATTAAAATGACGTGGTAAAACAACTTACCAGAGCAAAACTCAATCGATTACTTGGTCACTCTCCTATTCATGATAACCTACTCAGGTGTAATCTCATTAATAGGAATAAAACAACTTAGGCGAAAGAGATATCGGCAGGTTTGGGGAGCATGTAGCAAACCTTCCTGTTGACCTCATAATTTGAACAGGTTATAAGCCCGGTACATCCATAGCTATACAACTTACACTTACACCCTATCCTCTTTCACTAAGAACCAAATTCGTTCCGAAACGAACCAAACCTCTTTCACTGAAAACCTCTCCTGTAATAACGAAACATCTCTCGAAACGAAACATCCTTCGAAACGAAACACAAAACGAAAAATCGGTCAAAGGGAAACATCATTCGCGAAAAGAAACGTTCCTGGCGAAATGAAACAGTCTTGGCAAATCGATGCGAAAAAGTCTTGGTGCTCCACAATAAAGTCCCAGTTTTCCTCTCTCACTAAATCCATGTTCTTGCGGAAAGTTCAATTTTGTCGCTGCAACCACTCGCAAATGCAAAGCAAAGTACTCGTACTTAGCAACCAAAGTCACTTTTCCTTTAGCGAGCAAAAATGGCCACGGCAGAAACCACCATTCCTCCTCCAGAAACTGCTGCACCAAACCCCAGATCTTAAGCCGACAACTCCAAACTTAGTTGGGCACACAGTGACAAATTGAGCTCCATGCCAAAGCTCACTAGCCTTGACAACTACTGGACCTGCTGAGATATCTGGGAATATGTTCTTACTTTATATAATTGCAGGGATATAATAATGGAAAAAGAAACTCTACCGGAGGAAGAAGAGTACGAAGATGGAAATAATAACTCAGAGAGATCAGATGAATTTCGCGATCGATACCAATGGGCCTCTGCCTGCTTCTATGAAACGATTGACCCCCAATGGCTTATTTTGTTGGCCACCCACAAAACACCTCCCGCCCTTTATCAAGCGTTCCAAGATAAATATGCTAGAGAAAATACCACCACCTTCTTCGAACAACTCAATGCTGTCCTCGATACCAAGTACGATGCATCTGCACCTATTGCAGACCATATCAACAAGTACCATACCCTCTGGAATCTAATGCAACAACGTTGCTCCTCCTTCTCTGCTGACGACCGATATGCTCTACCATTTGTATTCACATCAGTTTCAAGTCACCGGAAGCCAAAGCAGCAGTTCTTTTCCGCTCCCTTCCTGAGTCGATAAGTAACATTGTCGACAACATCCAACCCATGGAGGACCTTACCTACGACCATGTCTACAACAAGTTGTTGGACATGAGACCCTTGGTTAGCCCTGAGGACGACGAAGCGTATAAAAGCTCTTATGCCAAAGGGAAACGAAGTGAACCTCCCCGGAGACCTGCGGCCACACTTAAGGAATGTACCTACTGCAAAAAGCATTACCTCACTTCTCGCGCTGACGGACATACCTGGAATGATTTTAATAAACTCATGGGCGACAACCAAAAGAAGATGGAAAAGAAAGCTGTTAGTTCAGGAAAGATCGGCAAAGAAGAAATATCTGAACCGGTCAGTACATCCACATCCCTCCTCTGTACGCAAAAGACTCCGCACCCACACAACAGGGTAATCGATACAGGCGCAAGCTCACACATGATAAGTAACCTAGACCTTCTTATAAACTTTCAACCAAGTACAGGGACTGTTAAGTTAGGCGATCATTCGGTAATAGATTCATGTAGCTGAGGAACCGTCAAGCTCATGGCCAAAACTTCAAACGGTCGTGTAGCCCCTGTATTCCTAAAACATGTTCTCTGGGTTCCGAAGTTAGGTCCAAGTAACTTGTTGTCATGGCGCGCTATTGTTTCTTTAGGAAATGGTTTTTCTTTGCGTGGTGACGGGGTGGATATGTTTGTATACAGGGAGAATAAAAGAGAACTGATATAGGGAAAGCTTGACGGTCAAGATTATGTTTTCAAGAAGTGAAAATAGTGGCGAACAAGATGACTTACCAACAGTGGCATGAAGCCTTCGGACATCCTTCACCATCCTACCTCAAAAGTACCAACTACTTAGACAATCCAACTATCCTCGAAATTCTATAAAACTGGCGCTATGAAACCTGCACTGCGTCCAAATCAACAAAACACAAACCCGAATCTATAGACAAAAGATATGAAAAATCCTATTATTTAATCCCCTCTGATCTTAGTGGAAAATTCTCTACCCCTTGCTACGGAAATTCCTGGTACTATGTCACCTTTATTGATGATTGTACACAGTACACCGGGATTTACCCTCGTAAAGCCAAATCCGACACCGTTAAAGTATTCAACCAATTCATCAAAGAAAGAGACACCCTGGACAACGCTAGTATTAAACGATTCAGGACCGATAATGGAGGAGAATATGTCAACAAAGATATGACAACCATGTTTGAAAAACTGTCTATTATACATGACAAAATACCTCCCAACTCTCATGAATCTAATAGCGTTGCCGAACGGTACAATAGGACCATTATCACATCTACACACACTATGTTATCTGGTCTAAACCGCGTTTATGGGCCGAAGCAGTGACAACAGCTATATACCTCTGGAACATTCTCCCTAACTGATCATCATGAAAACTAACGCCCTAGCGATCTCTCTACCACAAGAAGCAGTTAGTAAACTACCTACGCCCCTACGGGACCAAATGCTTTGTCCATATACCTGAGGAGACGAGAAAACCAGGAACAAAGATACAGCACTGGGCTATAGAAGGATACCTTGTTGGATATACTTCCTCCAGCAAGATATACCGGAAATACATACCATCTTTGCACAAGATCTCAGAAACGCGTGAGCTCCACTTGACAACCAAGACTATACTACCTCTTGATCCCAAGGAACCTGAATCCTCATCTGAGACCTTTGCAACAGTCTACCCACCTTCCTACCAAAGAGCACCGGCTCCTGATAAAACTCTACCACAGGAAGCAAATGACAAACCAACCGTTGAAGTACATCCACCTCCACCACCTGAACATCCTGAAGATTATCACAGTCCAAAAACTCCAGAAGAAACACCAGAACCTCCTGTACATGAAGTACAACCGGAAAATCCTTCTGAGATACGGACCAGATCTGGCAGTACCGTTCGCGCACCACAATACTTTGGCAGAAATGTCACTGTACCATCTGACGAGGATCCCAAGACCTATACCCAAGTAGTGAACAGCTCGCATAAGGAACAAAGGACCCACGCAATGGACGACGAAATAAAGGCACTAAAGAAAAGTAGTACTTTCGAAGAAGTATATAAACCTACAGGACGCAAAATTATTGTCGGTCAATGGGTCTTTAAGATTAAGCGAAATCCGGATAGTACATTAGTAAGGTATCATGCAAGGGCTGTTGCCAAAGGATTCTCACCAGTATCTGGTTTTGACTTGGAAGCAACTTTCGCTACCGTAATCCGATATGAATCACTCTGCTTCCTCCTTGCAATATGTGCTAAAAACAAAAGGCGACCACGGCAATTCGATGTCATATCTGCATTCCTCTATGGTGAGTTGAAAGAAGAAGTCTACATGTGACCGTTACCAGGGTTCGGTAATGGACACAAAGTAAGGCGACTTAACCGATGTCTCTATGGACTTAAGCAATCTGCTAACGATTGGTACGCTCCCCTTGCTAGATACTTTACATCCAAAGGTTTTGCGACATCCACCCTTGACCCATGCATGTTTATTCAGGGTAAACACGTCATATACCTATCCGTTTACGTTGACGACATCGCTATATACGCGGCCAACACTCCCCCAGCTACTTCTCTCATAGATGACCTGAAAACAGCATTTGAGATCACAGACTCAGGGGAAGCTACCTTCCTACTTGGCCTACACATTACCTATACAACAAACGGGATACATCTTACCCAGCAATGATATATCAAGTCCGTCCTCGAGCGATATGGTATGGAATACTCACGGCCAGTCTCTACCCACTTACAAAAAGGCATTCAACTACGGAAAGGGACAGTGGATAAACAGATACCGGACATATTAATATACCAATCGATAATAGGATCACTTATGTACCAGACTACTGGTACCAGACCCGATCTAGCGTATACAATATCCTTTCTCTCACAATTTTCTTCATGCGCGACCGAAATCCACCTAAAAGCCGATAAACAGGTCCTTCGGTACATTCACTGTACATAAGACATTGGACTGTTCTACCCTTGTACAACTACAAACGCTATGAACACCTATGTGGATGTGGACTTTGCAGCTTGTCTTGATACCCGCCGCTCCTTCTCAAGGTATGTTATTCTCTTTAACACTGCCTGTATATCCTGGCGGTCTAGGAAGCAAGCCTCGGTTGCAACATCTACTACGGAAGCGGAATATGTAGCTATGTCCCTAGCAGCAAGGCAAATCCAATGGTACATCAAAGGTCCCAGTGACATCCGGCTTACAACACCGATCGCATTACATGCTGACAATACCAGCACAAATTTTCTGCCAACCAACCATCAACTTGATGAACGAACAAAACATATCGATATCCATTTTCACAAAATACGAGAAATGATTGATAACCGTTCTTTCACACTCCTGAAGGTTGCGTCATCAGTAGACCTTGCCAACATTTGTACCAAGGTACTTGCGAAACCAGCACATGAACGGATGATGAGTTTGTTGGGCTATAGATAATGAGGGGAAGTGTTGAAATTCTTCAATTCGTTTCATATGGATATTTTCTATGGTAATATTGTTTATGTCTCTGCTTAGTTATTTCTAGTTTACTCAGGGAAACTACGGATATTACTACACCTAGGGTATATCATATTCTCAGTTATATTTCATGATAATGTTTGAGAATTAATGCGTATATTTCTTATGTTATGTGCAGGATTTCTCGGTTATCTTTCCATGTAGAGTGACCTCTTACCGGTTATGTATCATGTGTTATCTTTCCGTTTATTTCCCGCACACCACTTCTGATTACGCATATTTTATTGAGATTTCCTTGGTAGTTTTTCACGGTCAAACATGTTTGCACTTATGTTTCTTACAATGTTTTCCCTATTTTGTTACTGAGTACAAGGAGGACACGCACCTGTATAAATAGCTGGTTGCCGCCTACTTTGTTTTAGTTAATTAAGGACAAGAACTACTACCAATCTACCTTCATACTACAATACTCCTCACACCAGTGTGCACATAGTATACTATTAATACTGTGTTGTATTTTCGTTCTCATGCTATAAGATTGTGCCAATACAGATAATTTGAACAGTTTCCTGGCCTTGATTGATTCAACTTTGCGCTTGCCCATGATGAGTTCATCAACAGCCACTATATACCCAAAATTCTCCACAGATTTGACATTGAAGGTGCTTTTTACCATAGATATGGCCATATGATATTCTAGTAGTCGTTCCAGTATCTTTTTATCTAATGTGATATGATCCTTTTCTGTTTTAGAGTATATAAGTATATCATTGCCAGACACTAGCACTGCTTCTTCCATCCTCGGTCTACTCTAAACACCCTGCTATTGAAATCTCAAAACCACGAGAAATCATCACCACTATTGTTTCGACACAACCTCACCCTTTGGCCATGCCAGGGCGCAGGGATTTGTCTTACTGATTCCCTCTTCCCAGAGCTCATTAGGGTCTACCCCTTTGAGTTTCCTCTCTCCTCTTCTGCCATCTTTGTTGATGGTTCCTTTCCATTCCCCGCTTTTGTTTTGCCTCACTTAGATTTTTGCTCTTCCTCAGTTAACATTTACATGGTCGGGAATTCCCTCTGACCTCCCTATATGGCTGGGAGACAGTGTTGCAGTAGGGGGATATATTCTACAGGCCTACAGTTGCTTTGGCACTTTGATGGTCGATTCACCCACTATGACTTTGATGAGAACTACCTAGATTGCCACTCACACGATTCCCTAGGTCCTTGGGTCTACCCCTCCTCCATCCTCACCTCCTGACAGTTGATCGGGTGGCACCCTAGTGCTCACCTAGCTGGCACCCTACTGCCTCCCCTAAGCTGGTACCTTACTACAACCCCCAGGCTGACACTCCGTCCTCTGGACTCAGCACTGGGCCCTTGCACAAGCTGGCCTGGCTTCTTTAAGTTCCCCTTGTGAGGGGGCCCATTTCCATGCTCGGTGCTGGGCTATATGCCCACAGGAATGTCGTCCTACTTCGTGTCCTTGCCGGCTTAATATGGAAGCTGGAACTACATGTGTCTGCTACCTAGGCCTTTGGTTTTACTTCAGACTTAGGTGTTGGGGTTTCCTTGGTTTGTGTTCTCTTTTGTTGCATTTTGTTGGTTAACTGTTGGGGCTTGGAGTAGTTTTCATTTTGGTTTTGTTGGCTTTCTGGTTGTGATTACTGCGTGGCAGCTTTTTAGGATGGTTTTTTAGACTGGTTGGATCAGGTTTCCCTTACGGTTTTTCCATAACTTTCTAGGGTCAGGGTAGGGGAGGAGGTTTGGCTACTGCCATAGCTTGCGCTGCATGTAGATTCTGTACCTTGAACATGAATAAAAACTGTATTAAATAAACAAAAATAAAAAATAAAAAAGTACCACTACTTCATCCAGGAAGTCTTTCAGGATCATAATCATAATTGACAGGAATATTGCTGGTGCATTAACAAGTCCAAATAGCTTGGCCTAGTATTCATATAGGCTATATCTCATGCGAAAGGCCCTTTTCCATTCATCACCCTTTCGTATGTGGATTAAATGGTATCCATCTTTAAGGTCCAGCTTGGTGAAAATAGTTCAACCTTGAAAACGGTCACTTAGTTCGGTCATGAGAGGGAGAGGGTATTTATTGTGGATGATGACTTTGTTCAAACCTTGGTTGTCTACTACCAAACTAATGCGTCCCTCCGGTTTTGGCACAAAAGGTATTGGTGCTTTAGCAGGAGACTGGCTGCGGGAGATCTTTCCTTGTTTTAACCCATCATTCAAATATATTCATACTGCTCATATATGTTTCACTGACAGCAGATAGATTGGTCCCCAGGGTGGTAGAGGGTCTGGTTTGAGGTCAAAATGTATAATTAAAGGTTTGATAGGATGCTAGTAGTACTGCTGTTGATGGGCGAAAAGGTCCCAGTAATGATGGTACTGTGCGGGAAGTAAAACGAGGACTAATTCTTCCTTATCATCTACTCTTGCAATTGTTCCAATAACCACTGCCTGCGGGACTTCCAACACCTCCTGATCCCAACCAATTGATCTATCTTCGTCTTCTAGTAATACATGGCACTGACATCCCTTAGCCTCAAAACTCCAGTTTCCCGAGTTATGCATCGCCTTTGTTGGATGTTCATCATTCTACCACCCAAATGGAATTATTATTCTGTAATTTCCTATAGGTGTGATTTCGGATACAATCTTCAATTAATGTTTATTTTTTCCATTCTCCAAGTAGGGGGGACAGGTATAATCTATTCTAGTACAGAATTTCTCTCCTGTAAATCCTAAATAGTGATAGGATCCTAACAAGATTCATAAAGAATATTCAATTCCTTTACCAATTATTTGTGAATAATAAAAATATTTAATCCTGAGTCCAGTTGGGCTTTAATTAGATAACGTTTCCTGGACACATAGCAATGTGCATGTCGTTTCCAGTCATTGGTAGAGTTTTGGTTCTTCTTGATCCGGCTTTGTTGCACATGTGACCAAGTTATATCTATTCGTCCTCACTTAGAAGACATGTTGGTTGTATCTATTTGGTGTTCGTGATTACGACAGTGTCGTTTCGACCAGCGAGGTTCTCTCTCCCTAACTAGAACACAATAATTAAATTTTTAAGATTCTGGGTGGCACACTACAAGCGGTCTTTACCCCCTACCGAGTGGCTCCCTAAAAATTAAAAATTCCTATTCTCATAGCAAACATGCGTGTATAATTATACACGGCATTTTTATGCATCGCTAACATGCATAGCTATCAGTAAGATGCTGCAGATTTTTTTAGGCTAAACTTAGCTATGTTTTAAAGGGTAATTTCCCAAAAGGGTAGTTTGTTTTCGAAAATAAAATTAATTTCTGAAAAATATGTCAAATTCCGAAAAGGTTAATCGTTCCTGCATATGGGATAGCTGATCCATTTACAGAAATATTAGCCTTTGAAACCTCGACATCTTAGCAAAAAACGCCGAAAATTTCCTTATAAGGTGATGTTTTTATTTATCCTGTTGGTGCATCCTGGGGTCATGGTTTAGTCGGTTGCATTTGCTATTAGCCTGCCAAAAGCATCTGGACTGAGGTCACATGTTCAAACCACCCTGGCCACCCTTTAGATAATTGTACCATTAGGACAAAGCCCAACCCATCACCTCGTCAGGTGACCAAAATGGCTGTTCTGACACGCTTCAAAGATATCATGCGTGACCGGAACTTCATGAACCGTGACGCTTTAATCAGGCTAACTGGCAGTGATTTCCCCACATGGCTAAACAAGTACTAGGGTCTGGATGAGTAGTTAAAACCACAGGTCCTTCCTAGGTCGAAAGTTTAACCAATCCAAAAAACCAAAATTATTTTAAGTCCTTTCGGTTTCTTGGACTATGACACTGGTTGGGAGCCCAGGTGGGGTCCTCTAACCAAGAATTTTGTTTAGGTTTCTTATTATTGAACATAATCTCGCTGGCTTTCATTTGCACTATTCTTTATTTTGATAGCGTACCTGGTTGTTGTCCTGCCGGCCTTTGGAAATGCGGTGAGACTTAGTTGTTTCTTTGGATCCCTGATGCGACCGCCCCCTTTTATCATTCTTAGAAAGGTTTGCTCCACCATTGTCTGTCCACTAAAATAGTTCTCTTAAGGACTTATGGGCTTAGGGACAACTGCTCCAGTGCTCCTATTCTGATAGTGGCTGCGAGAGCTGGTATATCTCACTCACTAGCCAATCGGGATCCCTTAATTGATTCCAGTTACCAGCCTCCTGGTACTCCGAATATCCAATCGTGATCGCTGTTGGTGCCATTTAGGAAGCTGCAGGGTTCAATAATTCCAATACCAAGGTGAGGCTTCGCTTTGTATATAGATGATTTTTTATTGATTAGGTCTAACTCTAAGAGTTGCTATCTGCGGTTTCTCAGGGAATTTCGGTTAGTCCTTTGAGGTCTTTTTGGCAAAAGCCCTGGCCACTACTATGTCTTTCCGACATTTTCGCCACTTGTGGTTGTTGAGTCCACAGGGAGTATATTCCTTCACAGTGTTTTGCTTAGCCACCACCTCCTACAAGATTCTATCATGAGCTCTCTTTAAGTTTTTATGCTCATCCTTGTTTAGCTTACCCGCTTTCTTTGAACATCGGTTAGCCTTACCTGTCTTCCATCGTGAGGAGTTGTTTCTTAGTTTTTGATAGGTGTATCCTTGTGTTGTATTAAACCCTTTATTGGTCTCATCACGTTTTCACTTAGATGATCTATTGGACAAGAGTTTTCCTTGGATAGTTTTCTCTGTTACAGAAATTTCTCCTCCTAGATGCTAACTTCCCTTGTAGTTTCCATCCATTCATCATCGGAAGAGAATTGTTGATAGGATAACTGTTGCAAAATGTCTTTTGGAAGTGTGTTGTCCACTCAAATACTTCCACGAATTCCTGGGTGTCATGCTTTGATATTAAGGTTTTCATAGAGCCGAAGATTAGTGTCTATCTTTCGATTGAAAACTACCATGGTTATTTCTTCAAGGGCCCGTCTTTCCTCATCAATGCCGATATCTTGCTTTTTAATATCATGACGAAATCGATCCCATGTGCAATAGTCCAAATCTCTAGTGTATCCGCCTAATCCACACATCACCTTACGGTATTTCTACAACAAGGATGCAACTTTGTTCCCCTGGGTTTTGGCAAGGCAAAAACTATTCAGTGTACAGGATTTTCTCACTATGTAGGGTTGCGATGCAAATATTCTTCACAAGCTGTCAACTAATTTTGAACTCCTTAGTTGTCATGCACTTCAAAGAAGCAGAGTGGTTCTGCAATTACCTTCGCAGGTAGGGACAGTCCACTGATACGTTCTGAGAGAGCAAAATTTAACTTATTCTCTGGCAGATCGTTTCTGGGAATCGATAGGAAACAGGGAGAGTGGTCTGGCCTGCCGCCCATTCTGCCCTATCCATCCTCTCTGTCACTATTGGACCCATCATCATCTGGGTCAGGGGCATTACCAGGGTGACCTTGTAGTGGTGGCGGTAGTAGGTTATTTCTTCCAGGTCGACTCCTTTTCCCTTATCCTTTGCAGGTATCGATGCTGAAACTTTTGTTGGGACTGGGCCCTGTACCGGTAGAATCACTGGTTGATTAAGGTTATATGGTCCAGGATCACCATCTCTGGGCCTATGATAAGTTTGTACTGGAACTGGTTTATTGGCCAGTTGACGTGCTAAGGCATCAAGCTATGCCTTCATTCTTTCGCTCGGAGGCTGTTGATGTTGAGCCACTATTTCTTGTTGCTCATTCATCCTCCTATTCCATTTAAGATCCTGCTAATGTAATTTATCATATAGGTATATTAGGACTTTTTCTTGAAACCATAACTTGTTAATGAGATATGGGCCTGTTGTTTCTGTTGAGCCTGTTGGCATCAGAATTCTTATTGAACTTGAGCATGTAAACTTTGCTGCTCCATTTCAATAATGCCACTCAGTTGTTCCAGTGCTCGGCGGCTATCCTGTATTTAACCGTCCTTGTAAACCTCACCTGTAGTTATACAGCTTCACTGTAACTCTAGTATTGTAAACCCTTGGCTGGCCTCCTGTGATAATGCTATGATCACTATATTATTCTCATCTGCACTCTCTTGCAGGGATCGGTCCAGGTTTGTAATACTTAAACAACATTTTGCTAGAGGTTATCTTGAGAACTGACCGGTTTCTTAGCGTTCTTTGCATGTTTCTGAACTCATGATGGTGGGCGACCCTATTGTGTAATGAGGGAGCAGGTCCGGCTCTGAGAGGGAATCAGAAATGCAGAAGGGGTAGATTTTGTATTATCTACTTCAATCATCCGGTTAGATCCCAAGGGATTAGGAATTGGTATGTCATCTTGTACCATAGCCATGGCAGCTCGCTTATGCACTTAGAGGTCCTTTCTTTTCAGTTTTTCTTTTTTCTTTTTTTTTACTTTTTTTTTAAAAAAAAAAATAATATATATATATATATAGTTTAGTGAACCAGAATAGTGCAACTTCATCATAAAGCGGTATTTCCACAATGTTGGCAGTCTATATATCTTTCAAGACATGGTATTGTAATATATTATTTCCTTTTTGTAAAAGCAGTTATCCGGCGTCTTTCATGTCTATAACTATGTTCGGTATATTTTCGCTATATGCGAGCAAGTTGTCGAAAAGCTTCAGCTCATAGCACAAGTGCATATTCCTCGCCGCTGATAGGAAATAGGTTGTCAAAGTTCAATGGTCTGCATTCCCCACAATGTTGGCACTGATGAAAACTTTGAGTGTTGAAGTATTCTCTTAGCATGAGAGAATGTAGACTTGCTTTGGTAATAGGAGTTTAAGAATGTAGTAGTATGGGGTAGCCAATTCGGTACTGATGAATTGCCTAGGCTATGCTTGTATCATGAGCGTTGGAGAACTGTCAGGAATCCTTGGTTAAGAATAAAGATGAAAGGTAAAGGATTTCTCGTAAGCTTTGAAGCTGTTTGACTAATAACAGAAGATATCGTTAAGGTCTCTTCTCTGTTTCTTCATGATTCCTTAACTATTGAGTTTTTTTTTTTTTTTTTTTTGAATATCTCCTATATTCGTTGTTAACGTAGAAGAACCACCATCGAGCGCTAGCCCTGGCATAAACGAAACTGTAATTCCAAACGTGCAAAACAAAGGAAATAACTGCACATGTTCTCCCCCAGTGATGACCATACCGTCACCACGCCCAACAATGACGACTAATTCAAAAAATATAGATTAAATGATATCAAAAGATATCATAACCAAAAGGAAAGATATAGCAGGAAAGTAAAACCACACAGTCTGGGTCATAGTCAGAGGAGGAGGAGGCAGCAGTAGAAAAAACCGCGGGCATGGTGGGTGGGAAGTTCATACGAGTAGCACTGATGTATGAGGCAAGATCAGGGATCATGTCCAGGTCGGCCCAAAGTGGAGAGCCATGGTCTATCTAAGACAGCTTCAGAAGGTAAAGCTGGCTTTCTCGGGACTTGGATGGGTAGTGGAGAATTACATGGTCAAAGGTTTCATCCTCTAAGTCGCAGGAAGGGCAGGTAGGAGGGCGATCGGCATCGTTCCATGAGGGTTGCGCGGCAAGATAGCTCTTTGCGGCGCGCATTTGGTGAATTCGTCCAGCTATAAAGCGGTCTAGGCCCATGAAGGCATGTGGGCGTAGAGACGGCTTATACTGGTAGTAAGGAGGGGGTGGGGACTGGAGTGTCCAATCAGTGAGGAGGTCCTTTCCGCACTACTCCTTCATCAATTTGTAAGACACAGCACCCGGGATCGGAGAAGGGGGGGCAAAGACAGTGCCCGGTAGGAGATGGGAGTCCATCTATGGGAGTTTGAAACCGTCCGGTGCCACCTTGATCAAGAGGTAGTACATCCGATCGATTGGGAGGTGAGAGCGGACGGCGGGTAGGGGCCTTGGTTGGTTCTAGCAGAGGGGGATGTAATTGGCCCTAAGGCCATGAAGGAGATGGCATGAGGAGTCCCCTGCCTTAAAGTTGGAGAAGGATGGAAATGATGGAGGCAGCCAGGCTGCAGCTTGGTTGATCACGGGAGGGGAGCAGGAAAGCCGTAGTGTGGCCATCCTATAGTCATCGGGGAGGAGCGAATTGAGAGGAGGGAGGCAAGCCTCACAGGGAAGGATGGATACATGAGGTGTTGAGAAGCAGTTGGTGACCCATCGTTTGACCTTGCTCCAAAAGACCTCCATCTACCACA
Organism: Tuber calosporum; assembly: GCA_003316355.1. NCBI lineage: Eukaryota > Fungi > Ascomycota > Pezizomycetes > Pezizales > Tuberaceae > Tuber > Tuber calosporum. The sequence goes on from QFET01002643.1 coordinate 88,463, forward strand.
TCATCGCAGAGTAGGGGATGAGGATGTCAGCTCTGTAATTGAGGTTTGGTAGCAGCAGGCCCATGGCTATCTTGCGGTTCACATAGGGGACTATGACTATGCCAGGTGGAGAGAGTTGCTTGATGAGAGTGAAGGCCCGTTGATCAAGGTTAGCCCCTTGAAGAAATGGGTGGAGATTTCCATCGAGGGTGAGAACCAGTATCCTAGCCATCGGAATATGAAAGATGGGTGGAAGAGACTCCCATCGAGAGAGACAGGAGCCAGTGAGGAGGGAGAGCGATCCCTTGGAGTTCGCCTGTGGATGAGTTCGGTTTTGGAAAGGCAGAAGAAGATTCCAAGTGGGGTGGCCTTCCTGCAGAGGCGGGTGTAGTAGTGTTGAAGTAGCTTTCTGTTCCTCTAGTATGACCCTGACACAACAGTTACAGTAAAATCATCGACATAGGAAAACATAATCCACTTTGGGATAAACAAGTACAGGGAGGATACATAAATTAAAAATAACAAAGGAGATAAAGGCGAGCCCTGGGGGGAACCCACTTGAACAGGCAGGAAAATATTAGGGGGGCACTGAAAACTCAGGCGGCATTTGCGGTCAGTCAAAACGGAATGAACCCAAGAAACCATAAAAGGAGATACACCTTTACGCGAAGTAGGGAAAATAAACAAGTAGAGCAAATATTATCAAAGCACCCCTTGATGTCAAGGAAGAGGGTAGAGGTCTTGAGGCCTGCACGTGGCAGCAGGCGGACTTCCTGTGTGAGGGTAGAACATGCGTCAAAGGTGCTGAGGCCAGGAAGCGAGCAGCATGGGTTTGGGTGGATGAGGCCAATGGTGCGGGCTATTAGTGAAAGGCGGGTTGCCATTATCCTTTCCAGAATCTTGGAGATGGTTTCTGGGAGGACAATGACTTTAAAGAAGGAGGGGGAGTTGTAATCAGATTTGCCAGGCTTGGAGAGGACAATGCCATTGGCTTTTTTAAGGGAAGGGGGGTGGAAGCCATAGGTCAGCAGGGGACCTAGGAGGGAGCTGAAGAAGGTGGGGTTGATATTGTTGATCCTCTTCCATATACCATAGGGGATCAGGTCGGGCCCAGGTCCTGAGGTGTGGCAGGATATGCGAAGGGCAAGGGAGACTTCGTGTTTCTGAAGTAGCAGGAAGTCTATGAACGGTCGCAGGATGGATGGCGAGGGTAGGAGATCTTCTGGAGGAAAAAAATGATTCAGCAGGGAGGTGTTGACTTCGAAGGGTGTCGTGGCATTGGGAAAGGAGGGGAACCGGTCTAGGGGGCGCCTGCTAGCGATCCTGCGGGCAGCCCACATTGATTTGAAGTCCAAGGAGGCAAGGAACGAGTTCCAGTTTGATGCCTTTGCCTTTTTAATAGCCTTGAAATATGCAAGGCGGGACGCATGGGCGCAGTCGGAGAGGGTGGTGGAGGGGGACATGTGTGATATTCTTGCCTCTCTGTTGAGAGCTTGGCGCAGCTGCGATTGCTCAGTTGTCCACCATGGCTTTGACCTGAAGCAAGGACGTTTGTTTAGTGTGTGCTGGGCTAGGAGGGAGATGCTAGTGCGTAGGTGGCGGTCGAACCAAGCCCTAAGTGAGGTTGCGGTAGGGAGAGTAGAAGGAGGTGGGAAAATAGATCCTTGACGAGAGGGGAGAGTGTCTGACAGTCCGTTTTAGTCCAATTAGGAGTGGGGTCAGGCTGTGGTAGGAAAGGCGTAGAAAGGGCTATCGTGATTGGGATATGATCAGAGCCAGTCAGTGGGGGAGTAACACCCTATGAGCTAGCAAAGGGGGTAAGGGTGAGATTTGCGAAGGCAAGGTCTAAGACTCCAGGTCTGGATGTGCCAGCGAAGGGGAATCTAGTAAATATAACTGGTGTGTTGAAATGTGAGTAGCCTAGCTCGGAGGCCTGGTCAAAGTATGGGGAAGAAAGATTAAATTCGGTATCAGAAAGGACCCTTAAAGGGTCAGAGAGATGATGATAGAGGTTCAGATCCCCAACCAGGATGGTGGGGAAAGCAGGTTCCATGAACATGGAAGATGAGGTAATTGTAAGGGTGTGGGATGAGCACGCGGTGGTGGAATAGCCCTTGTAAACGTGCAAGATCTGATGAGTTGAATTAAACAGGCCTGAAGGAGAGTAAATATCAATTGCCATAAAGTCCAGGTGGTCGAAGAAGACGAGTAGTGGTGCAAAAACTTGCATGAAATCATGGAGAGCATAAAAGGCCACCTGAGGTTTGGCACCGTTAGTAGTAGGTGGGGAAAAAGATTTAGAGGAGGAAAATATTGGAAGTCTCCCCTTGAAGACCGGAGGATCCTGGAGGGCGACCAAGTGTGGATGGGTGAGCATAGCCTTAAGGCTATTGAATAGGGACAGAAATACATTCCAGCTCCCAAGGTAGTTGTGGTGAATGAGGGTAAGGGTTGGGTCTGGTGCCGGCGTCAGAGATGGGGGGTCCAGTGTGGGACTCATTGGCGAGGAAAGCCTTATTGGCCATGTGGGAGCGGAGAACTGAATAGCCAGGTGGGGACTGGTGCAACAGATTTGGGGCGAGGGTCAGCTGGAGCTCTAGTTGGTGGGACTAGCTGTCTGAGGGTTGTAAGATCTATGGTGGCAGTAGTAGGGGAGGGGGTACTGGGTAGGTCAGGTAGGGTGGGTTCATCCTGGTCCATGACATCATCAGGACCTTGTACACCCTCTGGCTCAGAGGGGGCGTCATCATCTGTAGGAGGGAGGGGCCGGGATGGGCATGAACGGTCTGTGGCAGGATGGGGTCCTGCACAACTAGAGCTCATGAGGGGGGAGGTGGGACATCACTCAGCAACGGACTAGGTGTACCCGCCGGAAAGGGCATGTGGGATAAGGGCAGCGGTGGGCTGCTCTTGTGTGTGCTAAAGCACACAGGGGTAAGGTGGGGGTGGAGGCTTTGCACATAGGGGAGGGGTGGCCATAAAGCCAACACTTCCGGCATTGCATAAACTTCCTAGAGGATTAGGCGTTTTCGACATTGTGTGGACGGGAGAAGAGACGGATGGTGAAGCCAAGCCTGATGACATCGTCAGGGGCCACGGTGACTACAACAGACGTAGTGGTCTTTGTTTCTCGAATGTCAGGGCCGGTTTGGATGAAGCTTGCTGAGTAGATAATGACGTCAGTTGCATTACGATCTGATTCAGAGTGGGCAGGGAAGAGGTCAGCCTGGTCCTTGTGAAGGTAGGCTGTAGGTAAATTGTGGATGGCCAATTAGACCTCGAATGCGGCGGGGCTGAAAGGACGGTAGGGGTTGTTTCCTACTGGCAAAGCTTGGTTAAGACGGATAGTCATAGCTTCATAGTAAGGTGAGTAAGTAGTAGAGGGTGTATGTGGGCCAGTACTCAGGAGGGCGAGAGATCCTTTAGGATTGACACGTGCAGAAAAGGACAGGGGAAATGCGGAGTTGGCCTGACTCAGGACAGCAGCCTACAGGTCTGGGGCGCTGACTGCCATAGGGTCAGCATCTGCATGAGGTGTGGGTGAGGTGCGAGGGGTGAAGAATCTGCACTTGGCGGAGGGCAACGGTGCTGGACCTCGAGACTGAGGGCTGCTGTCGTTGGACGCTGCGACTTGTGCCGGCGTAACGGGCTTCTTTCCTTTGCCTTTGGTACCTGGTGCAGAGGATGGTCCTGCTGCAACAGCAGCATAGGACTGGTTGGCCAGACGGGACTGGGTGTGTATGAGTCCGGTGTTGGAGAATGAGGGTGGTGAGCGAAACTCGGTTAGGGGAGCGTATTTGCCTGCCCTGTACTCTGGGACTTCCGGGGAGCGTGGGTTGCGGACAGTATATGTGGCAGGGTTGCCATACCACAGTTTGTCAACTGTGTCATAGCAGGGTAGGTAGGGGTCGGGGCCTTGATTCACCTATTGTGCAGGTTGTTGTTCAGGATTGGGGAGAGACCTAGATTGAGCCAGAGTGGGGCGAGGGGGCACTGGGGGAGGAGGAGTGGGCTGTCTGGCAGTGGCTCCTGCCGTGACACGAATGGAGAGGTGCCTGACTGTGGCCTTCAAGGCTGCAATCGCGGGAGGGGCTGAAGAAGTGGGAGGAGCGGGGGTCGAGATAGCGGAGGAGATCTCATTCACGCACGTAGTCAATGTGGCAAGTCGGCTAACTACCTCATTGATTCCGGAGAGGGCGGTGCAGAGGAGTAGGTTGATGGAGGCCTCCCCATCTGAAAGGGTGTGGAGGAGGGAGTTGTCAAACGCAGGGAAGGATTCACGGGAGAGGCTAAACTGGGTGACTATAGCGTCCAGGAGGTTCAGGGTTGCAATCAAGTGGTAAGGGAGGGGTCCAGGGGTGCTGGCGCGGGAGGAGTGGGCTGAGTAGGGGGCTGTGCGATGCTGGGTGCACGAGGCTGACCTGGATGGGCCAGGGGAAGCTGTGGCCATCCCTGTTATACTGGAAGTGGGGCTGTGTCGCTAAAGAGTGAAGCTTAAGCAAGGGGCAAGATTTGGTGTATCATGCCTGTTGCTACACAAAAAGGAGAAGTTTTGTACGGCTAAAAAGTGCAAGAATATCAAGCGGGAAGAAAATAGTGGTCGCGGAGCGTGTCCCTTAACTATTGGGGACTGCTAGTGATTTATACAATTCTCTCAATACTTATATTAGCCATATATATAAAGTATCCTTAGGTTTCATGGCCATTCTCATTGAAAGTAGAAACCCTGTTTGACCCTGAAAATGTATGCCCAGCTTGGTTAAATGATCCCCCACACTATTCACTCTTCTGTGGGTGTCTAGCACTCCATCTGTAAATAGCCTTCTATCCATTTGTCAAATTAACTAAGTTTAAGTTACTGTAGCCCAGTTGCCAAAATCTTACGAATTACCAGTTGATCCGTCTGGATGTCCGTCTCTCTTGCTTAAATGCACTCAGGTGAATATGAATTCAGATTATCAAGAGTCTAAGTACTCTGTGATTTTAGAGTCATGATCTTTCACCAAGGCTGAGCAGCTCTGCTATAGACACTACTTCTTTCCAGCATGGGTTCTAGTCATATAGTAACCTCCTGGTTTTGTATACTATCACATCACATAATTTGTACCATTTCCATATGAGTAACAAGTAGAATGGTCATAGAGGTTATCGGATAAAAGCGGGTAGACCTGGCCCTCACGGCAACGCCATGTAGTGAGGGTCTCATAGGGGAAGTAGCAAATAAATATGGAGTAAGGGTCAGGTTAGGGTATGGTGAGTCCTCCCTGGAGGGACCATGTGAGGACTATACCAAGGGAGAGTCAGAAGGCTCTATGGCCTCTACCTAGGGACATGAAGCCTAAGCTAGGGCAGGAATGAGGGGTTCATGAAGTTAAATGCATTAACTGAGGTGTTGAAAAAGTAGGGGTAGGAAAATAGGGGAAGTGGAGTGTGGTCTAACTACAGGGCACCTAGAGGCTCTTATATAGGCTCACTTCCCCCAACCCTAAACCTGCTCTCTTATACCAATAAGTGACATGACATTCTACTTGAGGCATATTGCATAATAGTATAAGATCCATCAGGTGACTCCTATGAGTCAACTGTGCAGCATGCTAAAACCAATCATAACCTATTAAATCAATCATTGTCATTAATGTGGTCACATGCGTGAAACCCATGACTCATAAAGTGAGTCATGTGCCAAAGTCATAAGATCAAATAACACACAAGTGTGAGTTATGTATACAATCAACCAATCACAATATAACAATGATAGTACTAGTGTTTATTATGTGAAACCCCATGACTAAGAATGACTACTGGTGTGAAATACCCTAATCCTATCACTAATAACTAGAAGTTATGTGAAATCCTTTGCCCTTAATTACTAATTGTAAGACCTACTTGTTACTATAACTATCATTTTTAGTATGATTCACACTGCATAGAAAGTATCCTAGTTGCCTTGCAAAATATAATACTTTATGAAAGCAGGATTATAGATTTTTTGTATCTCCTTTAGATTTCATAGGTCTAGTGTTAGGGTTTGATTGCATTATAGAGTTTTCAATAATAGAATATAGATAAGGACAGTATAATATCATACAAGTGAAATTGAAATTTGATATTTCCAGATGTCTATAATGGAGGTTTAAGAATTGTGAAGCTGAATATATTGGTCAAATTGAGAAACTTACTATTAAAAGACCCTTTGTGTTAAAATAGTTTTAGTGCTAATATTCCAAATAGAAATTATACACTACTATATAATTTAAACTTCCTATTCACTAGATTTTGATACGCAGAGGCGCCATATACAACCTTTGACTGATAAGCTTCCATAATCCGGTCAGTCTTTGCCAACTATTTCATATCACCTCTTTAGGTACAATAGCTAATACATCAGGCACAATATACTTTAAGGATTCAAAGTCATACTGATTGTTCTCGCCTATATACCACTTTATTGCATCTGAGAAGTACTCAATAAAGTTCATCTCATAATGAAATGGAGGATTAAAAATTGTAACATAGCAAGCTGCAGTAATTGTTTCCTCAATTGGGCTTTTCTAATTTTGAAAATCTGATTATAGTGTGAGAAGTGCATGTGCACAGCAAGATCCTCTATCTACCCATTGTGGGTTATCTTTGACTAACCTGCTAGTTGCAGACTTGATTGAACATTGTGAAAGAAAACCTACTTGGTCTAGGGACTAACCACAATGCTCAGTAAGAACTCTTTTTAGGCCTTTCCGAGTTTCATCAGGAAAATTCATAATTTCAATATAAACACCTCTGTAACACCACCCTAGGTGTATCAGGCACCAAGAGGAATGTGTCTTGGTAAGGTATAATGATAGTAATTAAGGTCTCAAAGTACAGGGACTTTAAAGGAGTATTACTACCAGGGATCTCGATAAGTTGTTTAACAGTGGTTGATTACTATAATGCCAGCCTTGCTAAGTCGTAGACTTACTTGCTTTAGTTTCGTGTGAACTGAAATGAAGTAACAGCTCAAACAAGTATATTGAAACTCTGTCTGTCGAATTCTGCCCTGTCTCAGCTGAAGGGGAACAGTCTTAAATACAAGATCGCGCTTTTTCCAAGTATTCTATATCCTTCCATTTGATATCCAATCCTCGGATATAATCAAGCTTACCCTATAAAGTCCTCTAATAAAACAAATACCTCATGCACCTAAATGATACAGCAACCAAAATGTGTACCATTTCGATACATAAAAACCAATATAAAATATATCTGGTATCAGCCTGATATGTGAAACACAACATAAATCAAACTAAGTTTCAAATAATACTTGAAACTAATCATTTAACAAACTAAGTAACAAACGATACTTGTAACCAATCATAAAACAAATTAACCCATTACTATCCATGCTAGTTTCTGATAGCCTTGTTAGCCTTAACAATAACAACCAATACCGCTTAAACTGTGGAAATTAAACAACTGTATCTAAAAATAAAACCAAAAAACATTTTCCCTAATTATGAAAATCAAAACCGACTGAGGATAACCTCACCTTCTTCTAAGACTCCAGAGTTATCATAGTTGCTCTCCAACTAGGGCTTCCAAAATTCCTTGTTCATATTTCCTTCATCTGCAAACTTGGAATAGATTGGGGTCTTATGTGTGAATCCGATATCGATATATCGAGTTATGATAATGAACTTTTTACCTGTACAGTTGTCCATTCACCATTCCAGTACAAGGTCCATAGCGTTCTCCAAACCCTCAACAGGCTCATAGCTGTTCCTGGAATCCACATACCCCTTCCACTTAACAAGAAACTAGTCTTGTCCATAGTGCTCCTGGTGATTCAACATGTGTTCAACTTCCTAACCAGTACTTTGTCATCCAGGATGGGCACTGGTTTTGCATATGCCCTACCAGGGAACCTATTATCATCTTCTCTATAACTCTCTTAACCGTAGAGCAATGATATACTGCTTCCTTACTTAGGTAAATCCTATCCTCGATCTTGACCCTGTAGTTTTGTGTGTAGAAATCGTATTCTAAGTCCTCAAAATGTCTTTACCATCTGGGTTCCAGCTTCTTTCTTCCACCAGAGTCCGTAGCGAAAAGGTCTCCCTAGACCAACAATTGTTCGCCAATATCAATGGGTTTGTATGTGTTCCTACTCCTTGCTGCCATCCTGGTACTCCAAAATCTCGCTATCTTGATAAATTGATAGGCCTCATTTCCCAATTCCTGGTATTTGTTCAGGAAGTCTTCTGAGGCAGGAACCTGGGTGTACCTGACACTGATAGTCGACAGCATAGGGTAATCTTGTCCATACACTGCTATGTATGGTAACATGTTCAAAACATCAGAATGTCCTGCATTCTCGTAGGCTGCTAACTCAGGATTCACAAGTACTTAGTTGTTTTTGGGTTTTTTAATGACATTCCTTAAGGTGGTCTTTAGTACTCTAATCTTTAGCTCAACCTGGCCATTGGTCTCATGGTGTCCAGATACTGCCTTGATGTACCTAATGCCCATAGACTTCATGCTTTAATCCCTAAATCGTAAGGTAAAATATAGATCAGCATTGCTGATAGTTGAAGAAGGCACTCCATGTGGTGTGAAAATATGGTGCCTGAGGAGGGTGAGGGTCTCTATTGCTTGACTGTTTGAATGCCTAGGAATAAACTAAGTGAATCCAACTGCCTTATCGACAACTACCAGTATAGTATCGTACTTGTTTGTCCCACAATGATTGAATGGTCCCACAAAGTCGATACCGTAAGAGGAGAATATCTCTGAGGGTACAGGCATAGACTGTCCCTCCGATTCAGGTAGCTTGTTGCATTCCTTATTCCAATAGCATAAATCACATTGGCGAACATAGTCTCAAAATTTCTTACTTATCTCAGGCCAGAATATGTATTTTGTAGCATAGTGTAGGTTCCTATCTGCGCTGTGATGTCCTCTCTTGTGAATCTCATCAAGAGCGATCTCCCTGAGCATCATCCCATTCAATGCATATACCTTAGGTATGTATAGGCAATCTTGACCACGCCTAGTCGTTGCATACATCAGTCCATCACCGATCTTGTAGTTTAATAGCCTGCCACCTCCCCTGGTGTTGCTATCATCAGAGGCCTGTTTGTACAGGTCATAGTTCCTGTAGGCCTCTATCATCTGTCTTCTCCATTGGCTAATCATATCTGCCATTACTGCTGCCGAATCCTGTTCAACTTCTACTCACTACAGGCGTGGAACTTCCTCCTCCGCATCCTGATAGAGCTGGTGGTGACAGATGGTAGGTGGCTCGATAACTGGTATAATCCTTGCTTGGTTGAGTGTCACATTGGAGTAGAGGTGCCGCTTAGGCTCCGTGGCTTGCTGGTAGTAAGGACTCTCATGATACTGGTATTTAGAAGTCATATCTCCTAGTTGCTCTTTCAGAGGTCGCCTGACCGCATCCAGGTCCAGTACCGGTCATGGTGGTAGCAAGATGCTATTCCTTTCTTCGTCTGTAGAGACTAGTTCTGGTAGAACTATCTTGTATCTGAGCTTCTTGTCCTCATGAATAGTACACTGCCGATCATCGCATGCAATCCAGCACATGGCCGTATAGTTTCTCTCAATCATTGGTGATTGCTAGAATGACACGGTCTCCACAATCGTTTCCTGCCCTGATAGAACTATCAGCGTTATCAGAGGGAAGTGGTTATTCAATAGGAAGTAGTTCATAGTGCGACATATTTCGTGAGGTGAAAGGTATATTGTAGTGGTTTGAATATTCTTCGTTGGTAGGGCTTGAGCGTAGTTTGGGTTTCGATCAAATAGCTCATAAAGGCGTGAAAGAACATGAGCTAAATAGTTTCCCTTCCCAGGCCTAGAATATATCTTTACCATGTATTTTCCCAAATGAGTTCACCACCTCATCTAGTTGCGTGAAGGGTTCTTGGCTGTCTCTATGTACACCAATGGTTGGTTGACGGTTATGCTCGCAAATTCATGCCCTGCAAGAATATGATTAAAGGAGGTTCAGGCATCCATAATTGCAAGTGCCTCCTTGTCGGTGGTCCCATAATTCATCCGTAAGTGGGTGAATTTCCTGCTGTGCAATGCTGCAGGCCTCACCATCTCTGGTGTATCTCCTTGTCCTACACACACTCCTACCCCTGAGTCAGAGGCATCAGTAATGAGACATAACTTTGGTCCTGTAGTATAATTGAAAGGTCTGATAACTTGGTTGTGTTTAGTGACCTCCTTCACATTCTCGATGTATGGATCATGGGTTAGTGTCCTGACAAACTCCTCTATTCAGCTAAGTTCCGTCCAGGCTGATGTGATAGATGTTCAGATTATGTGTATTGGGACAATCTTATAGCATGAGTATGAAAATACAACACAGTATTAAGAGTATCCTATGTGCACGCTTGTTCGAGGAGTATTGTAGTATGAAGGTAGATTGGTAGTAGTTCTTATCCTTAATTAACTAAAACAAAGTAGGCGGCAACAAGCTATTTATACAGGTGTGTGTCCTCCTTGTACTCAGTAACAAAATAGGGAAAACATTGTAAGAAACATAAGTGCGAACATTTTTGACCATGAAAAACTACCACGGAAATCCCAATAAAATATGCGTAATCTGAAGTGGTCTGCACGAAATAAACAGAAAGATAGCACATGTTACATGACCGGTAAAAGGTCACCATACATGGTAAGATAACCACGAAATCCCGCATAAAACATAAGAAAGATACGCATTAATTCTCAACATTTTCATGAAATATAACCGAGAATATGATATACCCATGCTGTAGCAATGCCCGTAGTTTCCCTGAGTAAACTAGAAATAACCAAGCAGAGACATAAACAATATTACCATAGAAAATATACATATGAAATGAATTAAAGAATTTCAACACTTCCCCTCATTATCTACAGCCCAACAATCTCATCATCCATTCATGTGCCGGTTTCGCAAGTACCTTGGTAAAATGTTGGCAAGGTTTTCTGATGATGCAGCCTGCAGGAGTGTGAAAGAACGGTTATCGATCTCTTCTCGTATTTTGTAAAAATGGATATGGATATGTTTTGTTCGTTCGTTAAGCTGATGGTTGGTTGCCAAAATATTTGCGCAGGTATAGTCGGCATGTAAAGCGATCGGTGTTGTGAGGCCGGATGTCACTGAGACCTTTGATGTACCTTTGGATTTGCCTGGCTGCTAGGGACATAGCTACATATTCCGCTTCCGTAGTAGATGTTGCAACTAAGGGTTGCTTCTTGGACCGCCAGGATATACAGGCATTGTTAAAGAGAATAACATACCCTGAGAAGGAGTGACGGGTATCGAGATAAGCTGCAAAGTCCGCATCCACATAGGTGTTCATAGCATTTGTAGTTGTACAAGGGTAGAAGAGTCCAATGTTTCTTGTACCGTGAATGTACCGAAGGACGTGTTTAGCGCCCTTTAGGTGGATTTCAGTCGCGCAGGAAGATAATTGTGTGAGAAAAGATATTGTATCCGCTAGATCAGGTCTGGTACCAGTAGTCAGAAACATAAGTGATCATATTATCGATTGGTATATTGACATGTCCAGTATCAGTTCATCCACTCTCTCTTTCCATAGTTGAATGCCTTTGGGTAAGGGGGTAGAGAATAGCCGTGAGTTTCCGATTCTATATCGCTCGAGGACTGACTTGATGTATCGTTACTGGGCAAGATGTATTGCGTCTGTTGTATAGGTGATGTGTAGGCCAAGTAGGAATGTAGCTTCCCCTAAGTCCGTGATCTCAAATGCCGTTTTCAGGTCTTCTATGAGAAAAGTAGCTACAGGAGTGTTGGCCGAGTACATCGCGATGTCGTTAACGTAAACCGATAGGTATATGTCTTGTTTACCGTGAACAAACATGCATGGGTCCAGGGCGAATGTCGCACAACCTTTTAATGTTAAGTATCATGCAAGGAGATCGTACCATTCATTCGCATATTGCTTAAGTCTATAGAGACATCGGTTAAGTCGCCTTACTTTGTCTCCATTACCGAACCCAGGTAACGGTCGCATATAGACTTCTTCTTTCAACTTACCATAAAGGAATGCAGATTTGACATCGAATTGCCGTGGTCGCCATTGGTTTTTGGCAAATATTGCAAGGAGGAAGCGGAGTGATTCATATCGGAATACCAGAGCAAAAGTATCTTCAAAGTCAAAACCCGGTACTTGTGAGAATCCTTTGGCAACTGCCCTTGCACTGTACCTTTCTAATGTACAATCAGCATTTCGCTTGGTCTTAAAGACCTATTTACTGTCTATAATCTTGCGTCCTGTAGGTTTATCTACTTCTTCGAAAGTACCACTTTTCTTAAGTGCATTTATTTCGTCATCCATTGCATTGGTCCATTGTTCCTTAAGAAGCTGTTCACTGCTGGGGTATAGGTCTAGGGATCCTCGTCAGATGGTACCGTGACATTTCTGCTAAAGTATTGTGGTGGGCGAACAGTTCTACCAGATCTGGTCCATATCTCAGGAGGATTTTCCGGTTGTACTTCCTGTACAGGAGGTTCCGGTGTTTCTTCCGGAGTTTGGGGACAGTCATAATCTTCAGGATGTTCAGGCGGTGGAGGGGGATGTACTTCAAAGGTTGGTTTGTCATTTGCTTCCTGTGGTAGAGTTTTATCGGGAGCCGGTGCTCTTTGGTAGGAAGGTGGGTAGACTGTTGCAAAGATCTCTAATGAAGGTGCAGGTTCCTTGGGATCAAGAGTTAGTATAGTCTTGGTTGTCCAGTGGAGCTGACGCGTTGCTGAGATTTTGTGCAATGGTGATATGTATATACCGTATATTTTGCTGGAGGAAGTATATCCAACAAGGTATCCTTCTATTGCCGGGGCTGTAACCTTGTTCCTGGTGTTCTGATCTCCTCAGATATATGGACAAAGCATTTGGTCCCATAGGAGCGTAGGTGGTTTATTAATGGCTTCTTGTTGTAGAGAGATTCATAGGGCGTTAGTTTTCCTATGGATCGGTTAGGGAGGATGTTCCGGAGGTATACAGCTGTTGTAACTGCTTCTGCCCATTAAACACGGTGTAAGACCTGATAACATAGAGCGTGTAGATGTGATAATTGTCCTATCTACTGTTCGGCAACGCCATTAGATTCATGAGAGTAGGGAGGTATTTTGTCATGTATGATACCCAGTTTTTCAAACATGGTTGTCATATCTTTGTTCACATATTCTCCTCCATTATCAGTCCTGAATCGTTTAATAGTAGCGTTGTCCTGGGTGTATCTTTCTTTGATGAATTGGTTGAATACTTTAACAGTGTCGGATTTGGCTTTACGAGGGTAAATCCAGGTGTACTGTGTACAATCGTCAATAAAGATGACATAGTACCAGGAGTTTCTGAAGGAAGGGGTTGAGAATTTTCCACCAAGATCTGATTAGATTAAATCATAGGGATTTTCACATCTTTTGTCCGTAGATTCAGGTACGCGTTTAGTTGATTGGACTTAATGCAGGTTTCACACTGCCAGTCCTTCGGAACTTCCGGGATAGTTGGATTGTCTGAGTAGTTGGTACTTTTGAGGTAGGATGGTGAAGGATGTCAGAAGGCTTCATGCCACTGTTGGTAAGTCATCTTGTTCGCCACTACTTTCTCTTCTGGCACAACATAGTCTTGACCGTCAAGCTTTCCCCATATCACTTCTCTTTTATTCTCCCTGTATACAAATATATCCGCCCCTTTACTATGCAAAGAAAAACCATTCCCTAAGGAAACAATAGCGCGCCATGACAACAAGTTACTATGACCTAACTTCGGAACTCAGAGAATATGTTTTAGGAATACAGGGGCTACATGACTGTTTGAAGTTTTGGCCATGAGCTTGACAGTTCCTCAGCCACATGATTCTATTACCGAATCATCGCCTAACCTAACAGTCCCTGTACTTGGTTCGTAGTTTATAAGAGAGTCTAGGTTCCTTATCATGTGTGAGCTTGCGCCTGTATCGATTACCCAGTTGTGTGGGTGAGGAGTCTTTTGCGTAGAGAGGAGGGATGTGGATGTACTGACCGGTTCAGATATTTCTTCTTTACCGATCTTTGCTCAACTAACAGCTTTCTTTTCCTTCTTCTTTTGGTTGTCGCCCTTGAGTTTATTAAACTCATTCCAGGTATGTCCCTCAGCACGAGCAGTGGGGTAATGCTTTTTGCAGTAGGTACATTCCTTGGATGTGGTCGCAGGTCTCAGGGGAGGTTCCCTTCCTTTTCCTTTGACATCAGTGTTTTATACCCTTTGTCGTCCTCTGGGCTAACCCAGGGTCTAATGTCCAACAACTTGTTGTAGACATAGTCATAGGTAAGGTCCTCCTTGGTTTGGAGGTTGTCGACAATGTTACTCATCGACTCGGGAAGGAAACGGAGCAGAACTGCTGCTTTGGCTTCCGGTGACTCGAATACCGATTTGAATACAAATGGTAGAGCGTATCGGTCATCGGCAAAGGAGGAGGAGCAACGATGTTGCATTCGATTCCTGAGGGTCTCGTACGTGTTGATATAGTCTGCAATAGGTACAGAGGTATCGTACATGGTATCGAGGACAGCGTTGAGTTGTTCGAAGAAGGAGTTGGTCTTTTCTCTAGCAAATTTATGTTGGAACGCTTCCCAGATGGCAGGGGGTGTTTTGTGGGTGGCCAACAAAATAAGCCATTAGGGGTCCATCGTTTCATGGAGGTAGGCAGAGGCCCATTAGTATCGATCGCTAAATTCATCTAGTCTCTCAGAGTTGTTATTTCCATTTTCGTCCTCTTCTTCTTACGGCAGGGTTTCCTTTCCCTTTTCTATGTCCCAGCAATTCTAAAAAGTGAGGACATATTCCGAGATATCTCGCCAGGTCCGGTAGTTATCAGGGCCAGTGAGCTTTGGGATGGAGCTCAATTGGTAACTGGGTGGCCAACTATGTTTGGAGTTGTTGGCATAAGATCTGGGGTTTGGTGCAGGAGTTTTTGGAGTAGGAATGGTGGTTTCTGCCATGGCCATTTTTGCTTGCTAAAGGCAAAGTGACTTTGGTTGCTAAGTATCGGTACTTTGCTTTGCACTTGTGAGCGGTTGCAGCTAGAAAATTGCACTTTCCTTAAGAAGTCGGATTTAGTGAGGGAGGAAAACACGGACTTTAGTGAGGAGCGCCAAGACTTTTAATATCGATTTGCTAAGAATGATGCGCCATGAACATTTCTTTTCACGAATGATGTTTCGTTTCGACCGATGTTTCGTTTCGTGGTTCGTTTCGAAGGATGTTTCGTTTGGAGATATGTTTCGTCTCAAGTGAAAATGTTTCGATGTTACACGAGATGTTTTTTGGTGAAAGTTGTTTGTTTCGTTTTGGAAGGAATTTGTTTTGTGGTGAAAAAGGAAATCGTGTAAGAGTAAGCCGTATAGCTATGGCTGTACCGGGCTCATAACCTGTTCAAATTATTTGTATTGCCACAATCTTATAGCATGAGTACGAAAATACAACACAGTATTAAGAGTATACTATGTGCATGCTTGTGTGAGGAGTATTGTAGTATGAAGGTAGATTGGTAGTAGTTCTTATCCTTAATTAACTAAAACATAGTAGGCGGCAACAAGCTATTTATACAGCTGCATGTCCTCCTTGTACTCAGTAAACTAATAGGGAAAACATTGTAAGAAACATCAGTGCGAACATGTTTCACCCTGAAAAACTACCAAGGAAATCCCAAAAAAATATCCGTAATCTGAAGTGGTGTGCGCGAAATAAACGGAGAGATAGCACATGATACATAACTGGTAAAAGGTCCCTATACATGGAAAGATAACCGAAAAAACCCTCACATAACATAAGAAATATACGCATTAATTCTCAAACATTATCATGAAATATAACCGAGAATATAATATACCCTAGCTGTAGTAATGTCCGTAGTTTCCTTGAGTAAACTAGAAATAACTAAGCAGAGACATAAACAATATTACCATAGGAAACATACATATGAAACGAATTAAAGAATTTCAACAATAGAGGCAATATGGGGTAGGAATCGGCTATTATAGTTTACCAATGCTAGTAATTCCTGAAGTTGCTTCTTATTCTTCTATGTTTCCCACTCCTCAATCCTCATGATCTTTTCTGGGGATGCTCTAAGCCTATTGTCATGGATGACATGGCCTAATACTTCTAACTCTTTAGCAAAGAAGTCTGACTTCTTTCTGCACGTAAAAAACTCCACTTTTTCTAACCTGTCTGAAACTACTTTAATGTGTTTCAAGTCGTCTGACTCTATATTGGAAAACCTAATTATATCTTTGATATACAGCTACACAAATTCCCTTAGGTAGTAGAGAGTAGGTCTGATATGATCCATATAAATGTTACTGGTGCATTCATGTCTCCATGTAACATAACCTTACTAACAAAACCTTCAAAGACTCTTTGGAAACTGTTATATTTGACATTGTTAGCGTGAACCCAAGTTTGAAAATAGACATCCCTTAGGTCAACCTTGCTTCTGTATCGCACCCTTCCTAATATCTTAAGTAGACTCCTTTGTTTTAGAATAGTTTCATCATCATTCTGAGCATTGTTGTTTCTAGCTGTAAGGTCTGCAAGACATCTGATCCTGCCATCAGTCTTCCTTTTGACTCACACAAACATATGTACTGCTCCCGGCATTTCTGCTCTTTCGATAACTACATCTCCCTGTTTATGGTGCAGTCATGCTTTGAGTTGAATCTCCTACTTCTCTGGTACTGAGTATGTTGGCTCATCTTCAGATTCTCTGGATTCTTCAATCTGATTTGGTGGTTGATCTACCATAGGGGTGGTAACCTTGAAGTAATCGGATCTGGAAATACCTTCACATATTGTTCCATTATCACTTCTGTGCTTGTCACAGCTGCTCGAATTCTGCCAATTGTTGGTGTGCAATTAACCTATATCATATAGTCCGGAGAGTCAATCCTCAGCTTTCCACATTTGACTGATGCTTTCTTTCATGATAGGAATGGCATTCCAATCAAGGCATCGTACTAGGCTAAGTTCCCCACCATCATTCTATTGCCTGTAGTCTTCATCTTCCCAATCGGTATGCTGATATTGCATTCTTTGAGTGAGTCAGATCATGACCCCTTCCTTGTCATATGAATGGTTGCTGGAGTTGCAATTTCAGTAAATGGAATTCCATGTGTAGTGACAAAGATAGTACATAATAGGTCTATTCCTATAGTTCGTGTATTCAATAGGACTCTCACTTGTTTGCCGTTAATCAGGATCGTTCCTTCCAATGCTATGTGACTCATATCACCCTTGGGTAGCGTGTTCTGTGCAGATGCATTGGTCTCAACTTCTAAGGTATTGATATATACTTCATCCACGCTGCTGGCTTAGTCAACTCGATTCCGTAATGTTTCCATCTTTTGTCTCTTTCCTTTGCCTTTGTTGCTTTTGTTGGCACAATCTTTTGACGTATAACCTTTACTGCCGTATGTATATCATGCTCCTATTTCTTCTGAAGTCTTTGTTTTGCTTGATTCCTTTTTGTTCCATTGAAGTTTATTGACCTTCTTGGAGTTGTCTTCCTTGCATCGATCCTTCTGCTTAACCTTTCGATAGGCTCTTGTATTGTGAAGGATTGCATCGACTCGCTCAGCATTGGGTATCGTGGTCTGAATTGTTTCGCTAGAATCGCAACATGTTTCGACCTCTCGCCTTAGTCTAATGTGCATCTATTGGAAGAACCTTTGTATGAAGACATATTCAGAAATAGTGCCTTCTGGTTATTGTGATTGTTAAATCAACAGGTCTGTAGCCACTATGGTGATGTGCTCCGTCTTCCTATTCTTGAATTACTCAATCTCATGGAATCATTTGTAGAGGTCATCCTTCTGCCAAGATGACTTGAATCCTTCTCTTAACCGGTCCATAAGCTGATCTCTGGTTAATCCTTCACCCTAGTCTTCTGCCCCCTGGAAAGCTGCTTCCTTAGCTCTCCCTTCTGTTTACAGTATTCAATAGTTTCCCACTACATCTGTTTCGGAGTTGACTCCATGTAGTATTAGGTATAACTGATCTAACAAGTTCCAATGATCTAACACAATTAGCTTAAGGTCTTCTCCTTTACCACTAAACTTCTTTGCTGACAGAACATTGATGCCAAGCTTATTGTAGTTGGTGGTGATGGCTTTCTAGCCACTGGTGCATTACTAGGTCCTGGACTCGACATGTCGTCGGAATCACTAGAGGTATTGGTGGTCTTTTCACTGTCTGAGCTGCTTGGATAGTCCTTGGGTGCTGCTGCTTGCTTCAACTTCAATCCCTTTGGAGATCTTTGGAACTCTACTAGAGTTCTCGCGTTCAATCTGGCTAGTTCCTGTTGCAGGATCTGCTTACCTGACCTTGTCTGTAGTCGCTTGTTATCTATCTAGGGCAACTGTCTGCAATCCTGAGGTTTCTCAACCACTGCCTGCTTTTAACTCAACTACTTGTGGTCCTTAAAAAAATGTGAAGCCTCGACAGGTGTATCAGGCACTATGAGGAATGCGTCTCGGTCAGGTATAGAGATAGTATCTCAAATCCCAAACTGTCCTGAATTCAAGTGTGTATTATTGCCGCAGATCCCGACAAGTTGTTTAACCGCCGTCGATTACTATATCGCCAGCCTTACTAATTTATAAACTTAGTTGCTGTGGTTTCGTGCGAACTGAAAAGAAGTCACTACTCAAGCAAGTATATTGAAAACTCTGTCTGTCGAAGTCTACCCTGTCTAAGCTCCAGAGGGGCAGTCTTAAAAACATGATCTCACTTTTCCAATGCTTTCAATATCCTTGCCTTTGATTTCTAATCAACGGATATAACCAAGGTCCGCTTGTAAAGTCATCTAATAAAACAAATGCCTCTTGGACCTAAACGGTATAGCAAACAAAATATATATAATTCCTATACATAAAAACAAACTTATAACATATCAGGTATCAACCTGATACCTGAAACGCAATATATAACAAACCAAGAATCATATTTTTCTTGAAACCAATCCTAAAACAAACTAACCATCACTAGCCCTACTAGTTTCCGTTGGCCTTGTCAGTATTAACAATGGTAACCAATACCGTTTTACAACCTCCTGGATGGCATAAATTAAGGACAAATGTATTATGCATCTATCTTTTATTCTTCTGGCCTTGTTCCAAGTTTATATCAGTAACATTAAGGGCATTGGGAGCATATTTGATATACTTTCTTGAATGGTCAAATGCAAACAGCCCTTTGAAACCTGGGAATTGGCCTTTGAATGCTGGAATTGCTTAGTTCAAAATTTTGTTCAGTGGATTGTCTCCTTCCCACCACCAGCTATCCTCCCCTAAACTTAGAGATTGTACAAACTTAACTATGTCCAACCCAACCAACTGGCACTAAGAAGTTACAAATATAAATACCTTGGCCATTACCCTTTGTCACGATTGCCTAGAAGAGCGCTAGGCAGGAAGGACAGAAAAGCAGAGTAAGCCTTGTGAGGCTTACGAGGATTTCGCATACATGACTACTTAGAGTCATGTGGGTTATGCGCATGACGCACACTTGTGAGTCATGAGGTTATTATTAGTTGATTTCGCACACATGACTACTTTAGAGTCATGTGGGTTTTGCGCATGACGCACA